>CATIWQ010201834.1:0-11529 GCA_949673415.1 Euphorbia schlechtendalii | reverse complement strand
TGTTGTGTTTACCTTGAGGACAAGGCAAAAGTTAAGTGTGGGGGTGTGATAAGTGTGTAATTACACTTATTATCATGATATTTTCAATCATAAAACGATATGGTTTAGAGTGATTTTATACTTCATATAAAAGATTTCATGTGGTATGTAGTTGTTTTTTATGCAAATGTCGAAACTAGGTGAATCTTAGGAGTGAAATGATCAAAAGTGGAATTCTATGTAAAAATAGTGAAAAAGGTGTAAAAAGATGCGTGGAACACAAGGATTTGGCTTAGGATCGAAGTTGTCAAAGATAAAAAAAGTTACAAAGAAGAATCATGACACCTATTCATGATCACGACTTAGGATTTGGCTTAGGATTGTGCCACCTATTCATGGTCACGACTTGCACTCTTCATAAATAGAAAACTGCCAACCAATGTTCATGATCGTGACATGGGATTCGCAGTCACGACATGTGATGGTTATTGGTTATGTCTTTTCAACTACCAACAACCGGACAAAAACGATTAACTGCCATCAACCGCTATCAACTACCAAATGAAAAGACACCTTTTGGAAGTCAACCAATCATGAAAAGGTGCCTTTCCATCATGGATAAGGATAAGACTTTGCATCCAATCACAATGAAGTGATGCAACCCTTCACCAATGGACATGACTCTTCATTTGGATAGACGCAACCCTTCACACTCGATAAATAGGGTTCAAGACTCAACCAATTTCATGCATGGCATTGAGTGGATGGTGTTGTGTGGAAAAATATGCATAGATAGAGAGTAGAAATTGTATAGATTTCTCTACGTTCAAAGTTATAGCGAGAAAAATGTATAAGTGATTTGATACTTATTTGGATCACTAGATTTCTCCACATATTCGAGTGATTATTATATGAGTGTAATTACAAAGCACTTATCAATAAAAGTTTTCATTCTTCAACACTCTTTTATTTGATATTCACAAAGAATAGCATCCTAGCGGAGGTTCTATACGAGTCGAGACTGGATTCAAGGTAGACGAAGGAATTACGGGAATTGACGACTCCCATTAAAGAGTGGATACTGTTTGATTAACTTTAAGTTTCACTTGCATAACTTACAACTTTACTTTTTTTCTTGCTTATACTTTCTATTTCGAAGTTTATGATATTTCTATGTATCAAACGAGTATTTTGTTTACGTCATTTATATTAATCAAGTTATATGCTTTCGAGTTAACTTTAAGAGTGATTTCGGGGTTAACAAGATTGTGTATAATCATTGGATCTGTCATTATAACGCTGTTTAGTGAGCCAACATTTTTGGAGTGGTAACTTGCTAAATATGACTATGTGAGAGCAACCCATACTAAGCATAGTATTAATGTTATCCAGGTTCTTATAAGTGTCATAATTCATTTACCCTAGATTTAGAAAAGTCATTTCATGTGTTGTTCTGCGGTGAATTATTGAATATTTGGGTGTCTAGAACCGTGTTTGTTAAAGTTATCTAGTGTACGAAATAATCTTGATGATTTTGCATGTTTTTCTCTACTATTCTTGCTCTAAGGGAATATCTATATAGTTTACATCTTTTCTAATCTTTCATACATCTATCCATTCATCCATCATTCCAACCCTCCAATATAAATTATCTTATTTTCTTTTGTTCCGTAACTCTAGTTGGTCCTTAGAATCGAATTCCTTCCTTGTGGGATCTATATCTTTTAAAACTACATTAAAACTGTATACTTGTAGTGGTCACCATTTTTCTTTTTTGATAAGCGGTATTGACAACACCTGTTCGTATTTTGAACTTTTATCTTATCGGTAGAAGAGTGGGGAACAAGGTTTTTGGCTTCATCATCGAATATAAGCCCTCTAAATTAGTAAAGTCAAAACCTTGTGATCCGAGGAGACCAGTTCAAGGACATTCTCAAAGAGCAAATCAAGGTAGTGGTCCATGAGGAGCAGCCTTCCAACAAGGAGTCCAAATCCGACGATATGGAGGAATCCTTCAATGAAGCTCCGAAGGAGACACCGTCTCAGATGAAGGAACTACTTCAATAACTAATCAAGCTCAATCTTGCCAAGCAAGGCATTCTCAAGATATCAGCCGTAATCGATGAAGATTTGCTCCCAACCGACTTCACCATGCCGATGCTATCACCTTACAAAGGGGTTGGTCCACCCGATGTTCACTTGGCCAACTATGAGAATGTCATGAAATTGAAGGGTTTAATCGATAATCACTTAGCTAAGTTGTTCCCTTGCACTTTGGTCGATGCCACCACTGATTGGTATGCCACTCAGCCTCACTAAGTTAGGAGTAAGTAGTCAAGGATCTCTTTTGCATTCAAGGAGCATTACGGCTATAATACCAAGCTCAAGATGACTATACAGACCTTAGAACTGATCAAGCAAAAGCCAACCGAGACCTTCTGAGAATACTACGAGTGATGGATAGTCGTTCAAGTCTTTCTGTGAACTAAGTCAAGTCGCCCGAAAATGATAATTAAGCTCATTGATGAGTCACTTCCTATTTACCAATAGAATATGGAACTTGATGAATACCCTGGCTACATTGAGGTTTGTTAGAAAATCGAGAAGATAGAATGGCAGGCTGAGGCTAAGAAGCAAGCGACCATCACTTACGTGATGGTTAATTAAGGCAGTCAATGAATATGCGAACTAGCATGGTGGAATTTCAAAACTTAAAATTAACCCTAAATGATCTCCTAAGCATGGCATGATTGATATAATCTCAATTGAAAATTTCCATAGATGCTTTAGGTTTATAAAACTTATTAAAAGAAACCTATCATATAAGTTTAGAGCATTACTATTTGATGCATGCCTTCCTTTAGTATGGTGTAGCAATCCCTTATAACAATCGGACACCCTCCATTAACACGAGCCTCTAAAATTGGACAGCCTCCATGATAAGTCCACATGGACCCCACTGACAAAAACGTCACGTATAGGTAAAACTCATCGATTAATAAGTGGCTACCAGACCACTCGTAGACCAACCCGAAAATAATTGTGAGGGCTTTTTTCCAAAACAAGAATAAGCCTTCAAAAATAATTCTTGCAAATGGTAGAGAAACTCGTGGAGGATCTTGTAAAAATTTGCAAGAAAAAGAGTAAAAAATTAGAAGAAAGGCTGAGCTGAAGTGTGCAAAACTGATGGGGGAAGGGAGCTATTTATAGCCTAAGGGAAGAAAAATTGCTTCCCTTGTAACCAATGTGGGATAGGTGATTTCTCACCAATCCCACATGTAGGCTTTAAAAACCTGTAAGCTGCTTTGTGTGAATCTCGTGGAGTAGTGTGCTACACAAGGCGAGCCCCGCGATGGGCTTGCCTTACCTTCAATGCGGGCTTGCGAGAAATCTCACAAGCCCAACTACATTGTGGGCTTGTGAGAGTTTTTTGCAAGCCCACTTGCTACAGGCCTCGCAAGCTACCGCGAGTGCTACTCTTGCAATAATCACGAGGCCTGCTTGTGGGCTCTCCTGTAAGCGTTGCCAAGAAGCACTTGCAAGCCCATAAGCTTCAACCGCTTCTCTCGTAGGCTTACCTTCCTAGCCCTTGCGAGATTTCTCGCAAAGCCCACTCGTGGTTTTCTAGCTATTTTAAATCTTTCCTCTCTTCCTTAATATATATGTATGACCAAAATTGGTCCATCCAAAACGAGTATGACTCCTCCTTTTATACTCAGTATAGACCCCATCTATAAGTGATTTATTCATTTTGGCTAATGCCTAATGTGTGTGACCTCATAGGATCTAAAAGTATGGAGCCGCTAGAGGTTGACCTTAACTTAGATTCCCATCTAGGAACCTTTAGGCTCAGTGTTCTAATATGATATGGAATGCAATAACTCTAGTCAAATGGGCTTTCTAGCAAAGGCATTTGATCCCCCAATACTCGAAACCTCATGTACTTGTAACTTTATTCGGTTTTACAATATTGACTAGTACAATACACTCCTTCCATCATGTTGGTCCGAAACAACTTAATATAAACAACAGAGGGTGGGTGGATGCAGTTACTTGGTTTCCTTTAGATTTTATAAAAATTCTATACCAAGTTCAGTTTTTAGATGCGTGTTGAGTGAAACATTCTGAGTTTGGTCTAAAAACTATAAACTACTCATCTTCGCTAACTTAGTTTATCTTCGATCACTGCTAAGTACTTTACTCAACTTGAATTTGTTTTGCAACTAAGACTTATAAAACGGAGAGAATGATGAATGAGTAAAATGCAATAAAGATAAGCGACAAAGAATATAACTTCAACACCAGAGATTTTATCCTGGTTTGGCTTCGAGCGTACCTCTAATCCCTGGATTCCTTTCCAAGCTTTAATCCACTAGTGTTTCCCTTCATTCCTTAGGTGGAGAAACTTTTACAGCAAGTAGACTCTGTTATAGAAAGTACCTTTCTTTCTAACTACCACTCAAACCCAGTTTGGGTTCAAATCCTAAACTATCACTCAGATTTTCTAATAAAAATTGTGAATAGAGGATTTCAACTTATAAACTATGTTAGATCCTTTACAATGTTAAATCTAAAGTGATTCTCTCTATTACAAACAGATTAGATGATTTGCGTTCGCTTTTATTGCTTGAATTGAAATTTCTAAATGCTAGGAATATTTGGATAGTATTTCAACTCTTAAGAAATTCGAGGTGATTGACCAAGTTTGAATGTCTACTTTAGTCTTCTATTTATACTTGCAGTTTTTGGAAGTAGTCGTTGCAAACTTCTCATCCTGACTTGACTTCAATTTCTCTTATTTTCACAGCTTTCAAATTTATCCATTTAAAACAAATTCTAGGATGTTTAGAGATAGAAATTTCAAATGTTGAAGCATGAGATTAAATCATTAATCAGAATGCGTAAAAAACTCATTTTCTTTAAGAAATTTTTTTTTGATCAAGAGTCGAGCGAGATGTAACATGGAAGCTAATAATTTGTTGATTTGCTGACATTTTAGAGTTACACAGAGACACCGAGAAGCGACGCATGTCAGAGGGTTCTTTTATCTTGAACTTTAGTGAGAATTCTCCAACATTCCGTATTGATACCTTTTCATTGCGAGAACCACTTGAATATCTTGTTTAATATATGTGCCTTTTCTCTTGAAAAGCATCAAAGGAATATTTCATCCCTCACTGACAGTGTTAAAAGCATTTGTATCATATATTTCTCTAAGAGTTAATTAACGCAGCTTTTATAACTAAAAGCTTGATCAGCTTTGATGAGTCTATATCTTGTAAACTATGTAGTACTAGGCTGAACTTAGCTTTTCTTACTCTTAACTGTTACTTAATTAAGCACTCAATAAACTAAGTTGTTTTCCCTTAAAACTAAGTCAAGTAAACTTGATTAATTAAGAGTGTACTTAGTATTTAATGAATTTCACTATCCAAGACAATTTGTTATTTCCAAAACAATTAACACTTGTGAAGTACTATTAACTTTGGTTCAACAATCTCCCCCATTTTGGAACAGATAAAAAATTGGGTAGTAGATGAGATTAATTGAATAAATAGTTTAAAGATATAGAAATACTTGATAGATGATGCAAGACTCCCCCAGGTTGAGTGAACTCCTTAGTCAGTGTGGACTCCCCCATACGAAGTGGATTCTCTTCATTAAGCTCAACTCCCCCATACTTAGAGGAATTTTATTTGATTTGGGACTTTATCTTCAGCTTTTCTATGAGGTTGGTCTTTGCATATATTCCTGTAATAGTTTGTAAGCAAAAATAACATACATAAATAGCAAGTATGAAGTTAAGAAGCTCTTAACTTTGATAGACAAAAAAACTTGTAACTTCATTGATAGCAAAAGGCTTAGTTAGTACACAAATCATTTTCTAAGCTAAGTGATTACAAATTAGGACCTATTATAAGTTCTACCTATACTAGAAACTATTTGCGCGACTGAGAGGAATGTTGTCCATAGCTTTTGGGATTATTGCTTTGATGGTGTGATTGACTTGGATACTATTGAGATTAATGTTAGGGCTGATGATGGGTTCACTTCGGCAGAGATGACTTGTTTAAATTAGCAGTTCTTAGAGCATATTTAGCTACCTTCTCCCCCTTTGTTATCTGTTCGTTGATAATTTGTTCAAGGTAGAGGTTGTTGAAGGAGTCAAGGGCAGACTGAAAGTTCTCCTACTTTCCAATGATCAATAGAGAAATATTTTACTCCGACTACTCCTTTCCCTTTGTAGTAAGGAAGTCTTGGTTATTAAAATCAGTGAGAAGCCAATGATGGTAGCTGGATAAATGAGCAATTTGATTAAATCCCTGGCAAGCAAACTATTAAAAACACTGCAACAAAGTTCTGAAGTCTGATGTTGACATCATGATCTTCAACTTTGCTTCCATATCAAGGATCCTTGGGCATATTGAAGAAATAGATCTGGCAGTGATGTCAATATCCCTTACATCATGAATCCTAGTGGTCATTAGTTGATTCACATGCTTTTGCATATCCTCAAGATGAATCGTAATAAAATTTAGCTTCTTATAAACTGAGAGACCATTATCCAGGTTTAGAGACTCAATCAGTTCAGGGAAGATTTTGCCATAGCCTCGAATGGAGCCTTTTATGCCTTTTTTATTGACTCATCTATGTTATCATTGATACCTTTACAGACAGAGTAAAACTTATTTGTAAGGGTATTTATATTTAGCATAGGCTTGTCAACTTTCTTGGCAACTTCATCAACGGTCTTAATCACTCGATCAATCTTCTTATCATAATTCACCATAAGCTTAGACACGCTCTCCATCAGTTTGCACATGTTATGCCCAAGATCTTTGGTGACTTCTACTTCCTTATAAACATTGTCAATCTTGGTGTTTGTGATGTGCTTTATTTTACCTTCTCCTCGCCAAACTTGTGAAACTGTGTGGCTAGTTACCAATGTGGAATTCAAGCTACTCAGCTGCAGCATCAATGCTACTCTTCATCTTTCCAACTATCACGTTAGTGATAATAGTAGACGTGGGAATAGAACTGATAGTTGCATTGAGCTGAGGAGCAGATTTAGAAAGTCCGTTAAGGATTAACGCCACCTTATCCACCAGGCTTTTGCGCTCTCCTTTGCTAGATGGTTGCAAATTGCATACAAGCTTCCCTAGATTCTTCTCAAACTCCTCGTAGTAAATTGATTTGGAAGGGATACTTGAATGTGAATTAAACTCAGGTAGCTTCGCCTTTGGTTTAGTGAACAAGTTCGTCAATTCATGAGTTATTTGCACTTAGCTTACCGCTCTATCCAACTCAGCTACAGTTTTGAGAGTTGGGAATTTCTTCCTTTCTAACTCTCTAATATGAGCCAATACGGCTAAGTCAGCAATGTCCTCTTGGACTACTAGCTTGCTGCTGGAGGGAGGTACTTCATTGGCTGTAAAATGTACCTTAGTACCTTCCTCACTTACTTTTCCATGCTGAGTGGAGTTCTCAGCTTCTGGAGCTTCTCTAATTAGAGGGATTGGAGGGGTAGAGGATGAATTTGAAGAAAGGGTTGGTTCATACATAGGTAGTTTATACATTTTGTGAAGAGGAGGTTAATTTTCAAAGGTAGTTTATAAATTTTGTTAAGAGGGGAAGGGATTAAGGTGGTTTGATAGGTAGGAGGGGGTGAAAAAGAGTCTGGAGAATTTATAGTTTCTGGAATTTGAGGAGGAGAATTAATAGAAGAAGTCAATGTTTGAGAATTTACAGGAGTAGGGATTTCAGGATATACATGAGAAGAGGGTTTAGGATTTATAGAAGAAAAAGGGGAAGGATTTAAAGGTACCTATGGGTTGGCTGTTTGACCTAAGGATGGGTCAACCTCAAGTAACTCAGCTTGAATAGCAATAGACTTAGGCTGAGTAAGAATTGGTTGTAGGATGTTGGAACTAGGAAGAGTAGATTTTTCCTAATTTAGGATTTCTACTTCTTCTCTAGCATCCTCATCACTGCTGACCACTTGAACATTTTTCTTCATAGGGTGAGTGTTAGTAGATCTCTTGCGCTGGGTGCCTTTCACCTTAGAAATTACATATTCAACGTGAGCGGCAACCTCGAACTTAGTATTTTTAGGGTTCTCTTTTCCTTTCTTAGAGTTCCCCTATCCCACATCATCTTCAGCGAATTCAAGTTTGCGCTTCCTTTGGCTTAGAGTTTCTTCTACCTCTCTGGCATCCTCTTCTTCTTTAGCCATTTGTTTCGCCTCAGCTTCCCTTTAAGCATGAATCTTTAACTTCATTTTCTTTCTTTGCCTGCTTGAGCCTGGGCAGGCGTATTTCCTGCCCTTGGTTTTGCTGGGCTTTTTCTTGCCCTGGAGGAGGTAACTTTCAATTTTGGAGAGCTTGGAGTAGAAGTAGTTGAGATTTGCTCCAGCTTGGTAGATAGAGGAACATTGTCATTGGTGTCCTCACTGTCTTCCTCAAAATCCACCATAAAACCTTCCTCATCTTCCTTCAAAACATCTTTTGGGAACACAGATGGTGCTACCTTACCCTTCCTCTTCACATCTTTGGCCTTGATATACCTAGTGTGAACCTGATTATAGAAGAGCTTGCTGAAGTGCATCATTGTCAGTCTTCTTCAATGAAATCACCGTCTCCCCCGATCCATCAACAAATGATGAAATATCCATCCGCACAGCCTTCATCAAGGGAGTGATTAAATACCTGTAATTGTAGATGGTAGTAACTTTGGTCTGATGATGAAGAATCATCATTGGCCAATTCAGTTGCTTACCTTCTACCATATGGTAGACCACACACCTTTCGAAGTAAGTGCAGTTAGAGAGAGACCCCATCTTGGGTAGAAGCAGCTCATGGTAAGTCCTTGCTCCCCAACTCACCCTAGATGCTGAGATCTCGCCAGATCCATAATCAGCTGGGATTTCCCAATCCTCAGGGACTGCAATAGCTTCCTCATCCCAGTCTTCCTTAGCATAGTGCCCTTGCATGGCATGTTGAGAAGACTTTCAAGCAACCTTGTACAAATCAGGTGGGAGTTCCCATTAATCTCCATCAAAAGCACATCATTATACCCCCGAATGGTGTACAAATTCTCGTAGAAAATTCTGATTAAACCATTAATGGTGGTCCTTCCAACTACAGAAATTGGCTGAGATTCTGATGTTTTATGACCTTATAAAGGATCATGTTCTTCAATAGGCCTTCATACTCCACCTTGTACATAGAACCAAAGTCTAGATTTGTTCCCCATTTGACCTTAGTGAAAATAGTTCCAGTGGGGAAAACAATCTTCTCCATGGTTCCGTTGATGTGCACATACAAATCCTCTTGGAAGAGCTTAGAAGAACAAAGGTTCTTTTGGTGATTGAAATTAGAGATGTGTGAGCACGGGATTTTGTACCAACTCAAGCGTTTGATGATGATGGCTTTTCGGGATTTAATCCTTGAATCATGCAATTTTGGACTGTCCGATGATCTTCAATCTCTCTTCATTACCAAATATTATTTCGTGCCCTAAATAAATATTTAGGATAGTAAAATAAGTATTTAAAAGCATTAAAATGAAAATTTAAAGGCTTAAAATATTTTTAAGGACCTAAATAACTGTTTAAAGGTTCGGAATAAATTAAATACTTTTTTTAATAATATAAGTATTTAAAAAATTAACAAAAGAAATAAAAAAATAAAAAAAATTTTCATCTCGGCAGCCAACGAAGGCCTTGCTGTCTTCGGCAGAGGCTGCTGGCGAAGCCAGCGGTTCACTGGCTCGGTCAGTCTAACCTTCAAGGGTGAAGTGCTAGATTCCAATTTTCCTCTATAAATAGGGGTAATTTTTAGTGAATGGGGATGGAAAATTTTACAAAAAATAATTTCTTTTCTCGACAAAACAGAGGAATTTTTACCGAGAAAATTATTTTTTATGACTAAATAATTCTGGCTTTTTGACAACAATTTTTATTTCTTTTAAAATCTGATTATTTTAAAATCAATTTCTTTCGTCTTTTTTTCTCAAAAAATCTTCAGATATCCTCGGATCTAAACAAGTTTAGAGTCAGAGTCTGATTATTTTTAGAATGAAATAAAATCTTTTCACACACCAATCAAACCAAAAAGAATGAAGAGCACTCCCAGAAATCAAGCGGATTTGTTAACGTGGATTCGCAACAAAAAGGTAAGCCTCTAAGTTCCTAGTGCTGATTTTTCGTGTGTCTTATACTATATTATTTATTTTCTTTTCTCCTAAATTCTGAGATGGAGTAGATTTTTGTCATCAACCTAGGATTTATTTTATTGTTTAAACTTTATTTTATTAATTCTTTTTATTTATTTATTTGTGATTTTATTTATTTTATTATGTAGCTTTCTTTTATGCTTTTCTTTTATTCTTTTAATTTATTTAATTGTGGAGTTTCTCAAATATACATGTTAGAATACGCCCACGAAAGGAAATAAAATTATTCTCGGATAACAGACCTCACCTTTTACTTTGTAATCATTTTCATTGATAAAAATGAGCAAAATATTTGTATAAAAAAATAAACAATTTTATTTTTATAAAATAAGAATTTTAATCTAAGTTGTTTTAAATTGGGTCACACCGGTCTCGTCAAAATCAAATCGAGCATACGTATAAATATTTATGCTGCACTATATCTACTGTGCTAATCTTTGTGGATGCAGGTAGATTAGATTAGATGTATGCCTGGAAATTTTTATTTTCCTTCAGGTATTGCAATTATTTGTAAAAAATGTAATTAATAGATTAGGCTGGCAATTGCATCCTCCGATGTTCTGTAATTTACTAATTTATTTTTCCATGTTTATTTACTACACTATGTATGCATTTATTGCTTTCTACATGCACGATAAACTATATCATAAAAATGAAAATGACATAAGTTCAATTATGCACAATTAAGAAACACGGTTTTCTATAGATGTAATTTAATGTGATCCAACAAGAAGTAAGCAACTTATCCTGAGCCCCAATCTCAATGTCTTAGTGGGCCATACCCCGGACGTTAAGCCTTACAGGACTTTAATTCCTGGAAGAGCTAATCCAAGTGGCTACTCTAAACTTCGAGACAGCGATTTCAGGTTTTGAACGATCTAAATTTATATCGTTTTTTCTTTAAACCTTTCATGTCCTTGACTCGATATTTTATTTTCACAAAAACACCCTAGTGCACCGCACCTCTCATTCATGCGCACTCTCATCCCCTCGCTTCCGTGTCGTCCTCTCACAATGGCGATTCCATTGGGGATAGTTTCTTAAACTTTTTTTTCAATGGTTTTAGATCTTAGATAAGTGACTAAAATTGTTGATCACATTATTCCATATTTTCTTAATTATGACATATTCATAATATCGCATTGCAAAAGAGGGGATTAGCTCGTAAGTCTAAGGTACCCTATTACCGCGATACTTACTCTTGTACTCATCTTCCTCCCTGAGAAAGATAGTACTTGAGTGAGTGGAGCCCCTATTTCCATACCACATGTACCACCCTTGTTAGAACCTAATTGGGGAGAGCCTTGGTGTGTATAT
>CATIWQ010201801.1:0-10422 GCA_949673415.1 Euphorbia schlechtendalii | reverse complement strand
GAATTGATGACTCCCATTAAAGAGTAGATATGGTTTGATCAACTTTAGCTTTCACTTGCATACCTTACAACTTTGCTTTGCTTTCTACTTATACTTTCTATTTCGAAGTTTATGATATGTCTATGTGTCATAATGCATATTCCGTGCTAAGTCTTTTATATTAATCAAGTTATATGCGTTGGAGTTAATTTTAAGAGTAGTTTCGGGGTTAACAATATCGTTTATAATCACTGGATTTGTCATATAACGTTGTTTAATGAGCCAACATTTTTGGAATGGTAACTTGCTAAATGTGGTGAGAGCGACCCGTACTAAGCATAGTATTGACGTTGTCCAGGTTTATATAATTGTCTTCATTCGTTTGAGCTAGGTTTAGAAAAGTTATTTCATGTGTTGCTTTGAGGTGAATCATTGAACATCTGAGTGTTTTGAATCGAGTTTGTTAGATTAGTTTAGTGAATCGTAACATCTTTGTTGAACTTGCATGTTTTCCCTGCTATACTTATTTGTAGGGAAAATCTCTATATTTAGATTCTCTAGTCTTCCACATCTATATTTACTCATTTTTCATTCTAATCTTCTTATCCAATACCTCCAATCTATTTTTATTTTATTTACTCTATTTTCCCTTGTTGATCTTTAGACTTGGTTCCTTCCCTGTGGGTTCGAAATCTTTTAAAACTACATCGCAACTGTATACTTGCAGTTATCATCATTTTTTTATTTGATAAGAGGTAATGACAACACCTGTATTTTACGTGAACAAGTTTTTGGCACTATTATTGAGGATAATTCTTTCGAAACGAGTGTAGCTAAATCTTACAAACAAACTATTAAACTTATCAGAAGAAAAGTGGTGAACAGCAAGTTTAATAGAGAAAAACATGCAAAATCATCAAGAATATTTCGTACACTAGATAACTTCAACAAATAAGGTTCTACATGCCCTAATATTCAATAATTCACTGCAGAGCAACACATGAGATGACTTTTTGAAATCTAGGGTAAACGAATTATGACACTTACAAGAACCTGGATAACTATATTACTATGCTTAGTACTGGTCGCTCTCACATAGGCATATTTAGCAAGTTACCACTCCAAAAATGTTGGCTTACTAAACAACGTTATAATCACAGATCCAATGATTATACATAATCTTGTTAACCCCAAAATCACTCTTAAAGTTAACTCGAAAGCATATAACTTGATTAATATAAATGACGCAAAACGAATTACTCATTATGACACATAGATATATCATAAACTTTGAAATAGAAAGTATAAGTAGAAAACAAAGTAAAGTTATAAGGTATGCAAGTGAAAGCTAAAGTTGATCAAACCGTATCCACTCTTTAATGAGAGTTGTCAATTCCCGCAATTCCTACGTCTACTTTGAATCCAGTCTCTACTCGTACAGAACCTCCACTAGGATGCTATTTTTTATGAATCTCAAATAAAAAAATGTTGAAGAACGAAAACTTTTATTGATAAGTGATTTGCAATTACATTCATACAATAAACGCTCAAATTTGTGTAGAAATATAGTGATCGAAATAAGAATCGAATCACTTATACATTTTTCTTGCTAAGACTTTGAACGTAGCGAAATCTAGATATTTTCACTCACACGTTGCTATACATTTCCTACACCATGCATGTCCCACGAAATTGTTGAGTTTTGAACCTAATTTATAGAGTGTGAAGGGTTGCGTCTATCCAAACGAAGAGTCATGTGCATTGGCAAAGAGTTGCATCACATTAATATGATCGGATGCAAAGATTCATCCTCATCTACAATGGAAAGGCACCATTTCATGATTGGTTGACTTCCAAAAGGTGTCCTTTCGGTTGGTAGTTGATGGCAGTTGATCGTTCTTATCTGGCAGTTGAAAGAAGAGAAGAGTTGACCAAAAACCATCAAGGTCGCAACCGCTAATGTAAGTCGCGACCGTGAATACTTGGTTGGAAACTTTCTATTGTGAAGGTTAACAAGTCACGACCGCGATATATGTGTCACGATCGTGACATGCTTTTTTCACATGATTCCTCTTTACTATTTCTACCGATCTTTGACATCTTCAATCCTTTGTCAATTCCTTAAGTTCCACTTATCTTTTTGCATAGATTTCCAACTTTAATCATTTTACTTCTAAAATTTACCTTGTACCCACATTTGCATAAAAATCAAGTACATACCACGTGAAATCTTTTATATGAAGTATAAAATGACTTAAACCATAGTATTTAATGATTGAAAATATCATGATTATAAGTGTAAATATACACTTATCACACCCCCCCACTTAACTTTTTCCTTATCCTCAAGGTAAACAACAAAAGTGTAGAGAATTAGTAATCCAAGTTCGTACCTCGTTTGGCGAAAGACTATTGCAGTGAGTACCAAATTCCACATTGCATAAAGTTCAAGTAAAAGTTCCAAATTTCCCATAAATTAGTAATGTGCAATTTATATAGTCCAGTTGCATACCTTTGCTCTTAATGGAGAACCGAATTGTGTCTTCATATAAGTGTTATATGCTTACTCGAATATTACCTTCTCTCAAGTATAGTATAAAGTATTAAGGAGCACACTTTGGAAAGTTTGATCTCAAGGTATTTTTAGGTAACCTAGGATGCTAAAAACACTCTTAGTGGTTGCATTTTATGCTTCATACCACTCTCCCCTTTTTTAGTGGTTGCATTTTATGCTCCATACCACTTTCTCTCATTTTTTTCTTTTAAGCATATGTTTTTGAAGTACAGATTTGAACTTTTCACCCATTTTTCGTGCTATACTACTTTTCTTTTTTCACTCATTGAATGGTTGCAGTTTCTACTCCGTACCATTCCTCACCTTTTGCATAACTCATTGGTTATCCTCTCTTTCTTTTGATTTTTCACTCTTAATACCCTCATCATTTATTGATCAATTTCAAAGTATTATGGCTATAATTTCCCAATACTTTAAACACACTCAATACTTATAGGACTTATTCGAATTTGCATATAAAGCTCATAGTAAGAACACTACTAGATATCACTCCACTTAAACTTATCGGTAGCGTTAAACTAAAACTATACAACTTATACTAATTCATGTTGCATTGAAATATATATCGAAACTTACTTGGAATGTTGCTTTTGAATGTTACTCACCACTCATCCTTGCCAAATGCTAAATGTTGTGCTAAAACACTCACACTCTCAACTTGCGGTCATACTCGAAACAATTTGTTCGAAATATGCACTAACATCAAACTTGAAAAACCTAACACTCACAATAACCTTGGAACATATGTTAGTATAGTACAGGTATGGCTAATGTATAAATAACACTAAGATCAAGAAAAAATTTCAAATTCTTCAATTTTTTTTTCTTTTATTTAATTTTTTTGGATATTCTGGGATTTCCCCACCACACTAAAGAACATAATGTCCTCATTGTGAGAGATTTTAACTTAAAGAAAAACATAAAAATGAAAAATACTGAACTAGTCTAAAAATTTTGAAAAATAGAATTAAAGAAAAGAGAAAACCCGTTTCATTGAGAAGGAGAATCCAGGGGACTAGGAGTAAATTGACAATTTTGTTTTCTAAAGAAAGAAAGTAATTTTTGAAGCATCGATTTATTACTCTGCTTTAGAATTTTCATGTCCTTCATTACTCCAAGTTCCTCTTGGCAATTTTCCAATTTTTGGTTCGTGCTTGCCTTCCAATCTTCCAGACCTTTGTCTTCTTCTTCTTCTTCTTCAATCATTGGAGCTTTTCCATAACGATGTCTAGAGGTAGGATTGATGGTCCAACAGAAGAATCTTCTTGAGTCGAGATTAGCTTCTTAATGAGGTTGGAGGAGGAGTAGAAAGAATATACACTATCGTTCTCTTGAAGAAGTCCGGTATTCTTTAAGTAAGTCCCATCCATATAGCGAAAATACTCACCCGGTTGTTGGACATAGGGGAGTTCACTTCTTGCACCCAAGATGATAGTGGTGATAATTTCGTCCACCCCAATCTTATTTCTCATACTTGTAGAATTCTTCTTCATCATGTCCCATATGATATCCATGAATTCGATTTTTGTTTCATCAAATCGCAAGAAAGAACAAATAAATCTTTGTTTTGGACTTTGGTATTTTCTACTTGAAAAAATACTGAAGTGGAAAGGTATTTGTGGAGAAGAAGAATGCCCTCATCATAAGTTTATTGGGAGAATTTTTGGGATAAAAAATTCTCTTACCCCTTAAATCTGGCCAAACTCGATTTGGTTGAAAAGAATCCATCATGGTTGATGATTTTTCAACTTCAAACCCGAACCAAGTATGCATCATATCCCCGTCATGGTATATTGATTACCTTGATTGCGGAATTTTATCACCTTTTTCCTTGCATATTCATAGTCGAATGTCATTAGACATTTGAGAATCCAATCTCAATTTTGTGGAAAACGCAAATTCACAAACTTTGTGAGTCTAAGAGCAGAAAGATAAGCCTCCATCCCTCTGCAGAGATTCAATGTTTCCAAGAAGACCATATCGAGGAATATCATCCCTATGATATCCAATTTGCTAAGCTTTTGGAAGCACTTGCCCTCTTCTCTTATCCTTAAAGGGAAAGGAAAACCATACTCCTCTTGGTATGTTTGGCTTTCTCTCCTATTTGTAGATTTCTTCAAAGGCATCTTGATTGTTTTGAAGTGGAAAGGTTTAAAGAAAAAGGTTGAATGTTGAAGAGTGAAGATGAAGGAAGTTCAGAATTTTTGTAAGCTTTTTGAAGTTTGTGGTGGCTAGGGTTCAACTTAGACCTATTTATAGAGTTCTAAGAGGTCTCTAATTGACCACAATAGTCAATATAGTCGTTATTGCTCAAAACTAACAGTTAATGGCAGTTACGGACATCTGTCGCGTACTAAATCACGATCTGTAACGGTTATATTTTGCCCCGTGTCGCGATCGTGACCTCCTTAACCATAGAAATAATAGGTTTTGAAACCCGATATTTACGAGTGCGAGATGTATGTCATGGTCCCGATCTTCTTTAATTCTTTAAATTCTTCAATTTTTAGACTTTGTACCTATAAAACTTAAGAAAACAAATATGTTAAAAATAAATATTTACTATTTACTATTCTTATACATGGAATAATTTATGGTGAAGATAGGAATTGAACATCAACGTCTTGTTGTTCATATTTATTTTTGAGATAAGGTTTGCGTTGTTGACCATTGGCTCGAAATATTTCTCCATTTTCGGCTTTCAATTCCAATGCTCCATTATCAAACACTTGAATAACTTCATAGGGTCCTTTCCAACGAGATTTGAGCTTTCCAGGGAACAACCGAAGCCTGGAATTATATAATAGAACTCTATCTCCGACCTTAAACTTCTTTTCCCGTAGTTTTGCATCGTGCAATCGTGTTGTCTTCTCTTTGTAGATCTTTGCATTATCATATGATGACAAGCGTACTTCTTCTAACGCATTTAAATCCAACTTTCTTCTTTCACCGGCTTTGTGTAAATCCTTATTCAAATTCTTTAAAACCCATAAAGCCTTATACTCTAATTCTACTAGTAAATGACAAGCCTTTCCGTAAACCAACTTATAGGGTGTCATACCAATAGGTGTCTTAAAAGCTGTTCGGTAAGCCCATAATGCATCATTTAACTTAGTAGACCAATCTTTCCTAGAATTTGAGACAGTCTTTTCGAGAATCCACTTTATTTCTCGATTAGAGAATTATACTTGACCACTAGTTTGAGGGTGATATGGAGTAGCAACCTTATGATGCACTCCATACTTCTTCATCAAATGTGAACCTCCATCGCTAATTATGGTCCTAGGAACTCCAAATCTACTAAATAATTGCTTAAGAAACTTAGCAACTACTCTAGCATCATTCTTACTATATGCACTAGCTTCAACCCATTTCTAAACATAATCAACTGCAACCAGAATGTAATTATTACCATTGGAGGTTAGAAATGGTCCCATGAAATCTATGCCCCAAACATCAAAAAGCTCCACTTCCAAGATTTTTTTCAATGGCATTTTGTCTCTTCAGCTTATATTTCCTGTTCTCTAACAATTATCACAATTCTGAACAAAATCTCTAGCATCTTTGAACAATGTTGGCCAATAAAACTCACTCTCTAAAACTTTTGCAGCACTTTTTACTGGTCCTAAATGTCCTCTATATATGTTATCATGACAATGACTTAAAACTGAAGAAAAGTTAGTATCATCTATACATCTTAGAATAATACCGTCAGCACATACCTTAAACAAATAAGGGTCATCCCACATAAATGATCTAATATCCTTAAGAAATTTCTTCTTTCCATTAGAATCTAAATCAGAGGGTAAAGTATGCGTAATTAAGTAATTTGCAAAGTCGGCATACCATGGATTAACAGTATGTTTGATAGACATAAGATTTTCATCTAGAAAGAATTCATTAATATCACCAGTTTCATGTATAGGTCCCTTATCATCTTCTAAACGAGATAAGTGATTAGCTACAGTATTCTCACTTCCCTTTTTATCCCTTATTTCTAAGTCAAACTCTTGCAAAAGAAAGATCCACCTAATTAATCTAGGTTTGGCATCTTTCTTAGTAAACAAATACCTCAAAGCAGCATGATCTTTATAAACTATTACTTTATATCTAATCAGATATGATCTAAATTTATCACATGCATATACGACTGCTAACATCTCTTTTTCCATGGTGGTGTAATTGAATTGTACAGAAGACAAAGTGTGACTCGCATAATAAATTGCATGCAAATTCTTTTCATACCTTTGACCTAATACACAACCAGCAACAACATCACTAGCATGACACATCAATTCAAATGGCAGAGTCCAATTTGGTTTCACAATTATGGGTGCTAAAATTAGTGCTTGTTTTAAAGTGTTGAAGGCTTTTAAACAGTCATCAGAGAAATCGAATTTCACATCTTTAACTAATAAATTAGTTAAATGTTTAGCTATAACCGAAAAATTCTTAATAAACCTTCTGTAAAATCCAGCATGGCCTAGAAATGATCTTATTCCCTTAACATTTATGGGAGGAGGTAATTTCTCGATAATCTCGGTTTTTGCTATATATGGATGAATTTCCTTCTCATCTATCTTATGACCTAAAACTATACCTTCGTTAACCATAAAATGACATTTCTCCCAATTCAATACCAAATTAGTTTCTTCACATCTAACAAGCTTACTTTATCCAAATTTTCTAAACATTTTTCAAAAGAATATCCATATACAGAGAAATCATCCATGAAAACTTCCATAATATCCTTAACATACTTACTAAAAATAGCAGAAACACACCTCTGAAAAGTAGCAGGAGCATTGCACAACCACTACAAGAATTATTCAAATTAGCATCGACATAAAATCGTCGCTGAAAAGAAGATTTACATCGAAATTGCATCCAAAAAGCTAACAGCGTCGACTATGCGACGGAAAATATATCGATGTAATAACGCTCGGCGCTAATTATTTAGCATCAACGCTATTTAGCGACAAATTTCTCGTCACAATGTCCATTCTAATTTGTCTTATATATCTCATTTCGACGCTAAATAGAGTCAACTTAGTTAATGCTATGTTGACGCTATTTTACTCATCGCTAATTGGACGCAACTCATGTCACTATAAGTTGACGCTATTCTGAAAATACTACAAATAGCATATTATTTGGTTACTTATTTGCTAAAATTTGGATTGAAGAAAGCTCTTGTATTAGCTTAGATGATGATGATGATGATAATAATAATAATAATAATAATAATAATAATAATAATAATAATTATTATTATTATTATTATTATTATAATTATTATTATAATAATAATAATAATAATAATTATTATTATTATTATTATTATTATTATAATGCAAAATTGCTGATGCAACCAAAGAAAAAGACTAAAACTACAAAGAAAATAAACTAACAATAATCAGTAATGTTTATTTACACCTAACTTGAAGTTGAATGCAAACAAGAGAAATCAACATATCTTTCAATTTTCTATGTTAATATCATTAAAACAAACATAATATCATATGAGAAGGGTTATTAAAAAACTAGATTAAGGACAATATATGAACATCAAAACTCAAACAAAAAATGAAGTGTAAAGCCACTAAAATTTAACCAAGACAGATTGCAAGTTAAATTTTTTATCAACTATGCCTCAGAAATACATAATTGCACAATAATTAGTTTTTACAGGCAAACACATTTTGAACATAATAAGAATAGATTGATTTAGAGAGTGATCTTTCCGAGTATAATCTTTTAAGTGAACATTTCAAATAATCTATTAAGTGAACATATCAATAAAAAATCTAGTTGGTATCTGTAAATATAGTCCATCTTTATTTCTCTTTCACCATATTATTAGATTCCAACCATACAATAAAAATCATTAACATAATTAATATTTTCTTTTTTATTCAGAGTGGAATGTGTTAACCCGCAGCACAATCAAATGCATTAATCTTTTCAGAAATTACATCAGCAGAGAGAGAGAGGGAGTTAAGAGGAAAGATTACCTTTCAAGCTGCCAACATCACTAGAAGAACGTAAATGCTTTAATCTTTTTGAAAGATCAATAAAACAACAGTTTGCTTGATTTCTTTCTGTTGGACTGTTACCGGTTTTACAAATGCTTCCCGCTTAATTTCCTTTACCTACAAATCATTAGAGGTGTGCACACATACAAAAGCATAAGTTACAAGTTTGAATTTTATAGCAATCAGCATACACTTTGTATGAATTATGAGTTCTCATTTGACAAGGAGGAGATGTTAGCAACCTTCTAGGCTCTTATGACTCGTCAAGTGAAAGTATAACAAGAGATACTTTGTAGAAAATGCACTTGTAGTAACAAATGGTTTCAACAATGAGCATAACAGATATCCTTACAGAAATTAAAAGCCAGCTTTTGTTCATAATGTAATTTTCCATCGTGTGTAAAATATTTTTTTGAGGTTAAAATTTCCAATTGAAAAAAAATGTTATTGACAGAGCTACTTCTACTCCAAATTTCAGAAAAGAAAGCATAACAAATGTAATTTTCATTGTGCTTCTGAACTTTGAAAAATACGATTAAGTCTAATGTTACACACAACTAACGAGTACACTTCAAATACACCAAATCATAACCAATAATGAAATGTTAATGCCAAATAAGAACACTATTTTCCTCACCTTGACCAAGAGTGAAATTGAATGAAGTGCCCCTATCTCTGCTAGAATCGAACTAACTTCATCGCCACTATCAGGAGTTTCCCATCCTTCGACTTCCTTAAGAAGCTTCTTATTCTAACCAATATTATTAGTGATCTCCTTCTCTTCCCCAACCTTCAAGACATGGTTGCCGTGAGTGATATCAAGGTCGAGAACAGTAGGAGAACAATAATAAAAAATCGTAATTAGATTAATATATGACTTACACCTGAATAATTAGATTAATACATGACTTGCACCTGATAAGCAAAACCATATCTGAAAAACCAAAGTTAATACATCTCTCAGATTTCAACAGCAAATCACAATGATGGCTGAATTTGAATTGAGCTATATTGTTCATTAACACTACGGGAAACATAATAACGAAAAAGATGCTAACACTACAATTGTGTGAATCTATAAAAGAAACTCTACAAAGCATCCTTCTAGTAAACAAACATACATACATACATACGTACTAGCAAATTAACATTACACCTGCATATTCAAACATGAATGAAAAACAATAATGCAACAATGCACCTACAATTCCATTCCACCTACAATTCCATTCAGTCATCTCATAATAACATAATTTGAACAATATAACACTCAAATTCCTCCATCAAGTAAACCGTAACCAAATAAAAAATACGAGAATAGATCTAAAAAATCCCACCACACATTTGGATAAATGAACTAACACAAATCAGCATTGCTAACCTTGACGAAAATCCACAGCAACGACACCGGGGAGGTAGAAGCAGTGAGAATCATGGATCAACAGAGTGAAAACGAAACAGATCGTGTCTGATAGAGGAGGAAGCAATTGTCACTATGCTTTATCATCAGCCAAGCTCCGACATTCTATGAATCGGAAATGCAAAATTCAAGTTACTCTAGATAAAAAAAATTAGGGCAAATGTTATGGTTCTATTCGAGACGAACCAATCTCCAAAGTGAATAACTCAGAGAAGGAAAAATAAAATGGTTGTAAACTTTTCTAATGATTATCACAAACAGTAAAAAGAATTTAAATACACCAATTTGAGAATGCAATTATGGAAATGCAGCGTACGCAATAAAATAGAAATATGAAAATATTCAACATTCAAGGAAAGCCATCAATAATCTAGGAATGTCCACTGATTCCTCTCCACCAATTATGCTCTAAT
>CATIWQ010201772.1:0-21804 GCA_949673415.1 Euphorbia schlechtendalii | reverse complement strand
GGAACAACCCGCTGAGACCCCGCTGAACTTGGAAATGCATCATCAGGGGTAATAAATCCCCAAATTGTAATTATTTGAGATTTATATATGATTTATAAATGTATTAATTCGTTAATTAAAGTTCGGAGTAGCAACGGAAGCGCTTCGAGCCATTCTTATCGTTATCGCCCTTCGCCGGGAAGTCGATAACGATATGAATGACATTGTTATCGTTGTTAACCCAAACGATGATTATATTATGCATGTTTGTCCTACATTTATCTTTTTAAAATGTTGTTTTAGGTCACCCCCACGAAGGGAATAAAACGTATTCCCGGATAACAGTCCTCATTACCTTGCTATGCGATCATTTTCACTAATAAAATCGACCAACATACGTGAAAATAAATATGAATCATTTTTATTTTAAACAACAACTTTGAACCATCGATGTTTTAATTAGGCCACACGGGCCTCACTAAAATCAAATCGAGCATATGTGCTATACCTTGTGCTAACCTCGGTGGATGCAGGTTAGATGTATACCTAAGATTTTACTTTCCTTCGGGTATTGTAAATATTATTTTTACGAGAATTGTAATTCATAGATTAGGCGGGCGGTTGCATCCCCTGAGCTTTGTAATTTATTAATTTACTTTTTCGCATTTACTTCTCGCATTTATTTAATGCTTGATGAATGGATTTATCGCTTTCTGCGTGCGCGTTAAAACATGCATTTCAACCTCAAAACGACTTAAGTGCGAATATGCATAACTAAGAAACACGGTTTTCTGTAGATGTAATTTAATGTGACCCAATAAGAAATAAGCAACTTATCCCGGACCTGAATGTCTGTGTCTTGTTGGGCCGTCCCTCCGACGTTAAGCCTCATAGGACTCTAATTCCTGGAAAGAGCTAATCCAGGTGGCGACTCCACAACAAGAGACGACGGATTTCGGGTTCGAACTGATCTGAATAAACGTTTTCCCTCTCTTTCAAAACCATTTCCCCGGGCCCCCGACCCGGTACAAAAATGCCCCAGTGGACCGCGCCTCTCATCCGCGCGCTCTCGGCCCACCGCTCCGTGTCGTCCGCTCACAGACGGCCAACTAAGACATAGAGATTCAGGTTCAGGATAAGTTGCATATTTCTCATGTGATCACATTATTTTACATCTATAGAAAATCGTATTTTTGAATTGTGCATATTCGCACTTAGGCCTTTTTGAAGTTATTATGCATGATTTAACATATGTGCAAAAAGTAGTAAATCCATGCAAAAAGCGGTAAATAAACGTGGGAAAGTAAAGATTAAAGGTTACATAACCTCGGGGGATGCAACCGCCTGCCTAATCTATTAATTACATTTTCCAAATATAATATTTGCAATACCCGAAGGAAAATAAAATCCTAGGCATACATCTAATCCTGCATCCACAAAGGTTAGCACGAGATATGGCACATATGTTCGATTTGATTTTGAGAAGGCCCGTGTGGCCTAATTAAAACATCGATGGTTTAAAGTTATTAATTTAAATTAAAAATGTTCATTTTTATTGACACATATGTTGGTCAATTTTATTAGTGAAATTGACCACATGGAAAAATGTGAGGCCTGTTATCCGGGAATAATTTGTATTCCCTTCATGGGGGTATTCTAACATAAAAATAAAAAGAAATAAAAGATGAAGAAAATTACAACATTTACAACAATAACAAACAAAATAATTCCTAGGTCCACATATAAAATGGAAAGAAGAAGCAGCAGACGATGAGCATGGAATTCGCAATTCTAGTTACTTAAAGGCTTACCCTTTCGACGTGAATCCACTTCGGCGTATCCGTTTGATCCTCGGGAGTGTTCCTCATTCGTTTTGATTTAAGTTGTGGATTGAATGGAAAATAAGTGTTTGTTTATCCAAAAGATAATCAGATTCGGGTTCCAAATTTGTTTTAGACCCGAGAATAACTGAGAATTTTTGAAGAAAAGTAGATGAAGAATGATTTGAAAATAATTAAAAGTTGGGATCCAAACGTGTTTTGGATCCAAGTAGTTCAAGAGAAATTAAAAGAAAATGTTTTTGTTATTTTTCTCGTTGTTTTTTCCTTTAAAAATCAGATTTTTCTATGAAAATTCAAGCCCCCTTCAATCCCAAAAAGTCCCGAATTTATAGAAATTCGGGATGGGGCTAGGCCTAGCTCGCTAGGGAGTCCAGCGAGCCTTGCTGGACTCTCCAGCAAGGTGCTGGAATTTCCAACGAGTTGCTGGAAATTCCAGCGCTCATTGGGAGCCATTGAGCCCATTTCGGTCCAATTTTAATTTATTATTTCATTATATATATTTTTTCAAATTGATTTATTAATTAATCATATTTTTATTTTTTTCTTTTAAAAAGATTAAGTCTTTAACCCAACTTGGCAACGAGGAACATTCCCATTTGTAGATCTTCAGATAATCGAAAATTGTGTGATTCGAGGATAAAAAACTCGAAAAGCCATCATCATTGAACGCGCGAGCTGGTACAAAATCTCGTGCTCACAACTGCCCCTCATGTGATAATTGCTGTTTGTATAACCAGAATGATCACAAGAAATAGAGCGGAGGGATAGAAAGAATACCTGATAGGTGTGGTTGGTGACTTCTTGTTCTCAATTGGTGATAACATAGGCCTTCCTTTGTAGCGCTGTGTTTAATTGGGTCATCCATTTCTTTCTTCGGAGATTATTTAGTGTTTACTACCCTTTGTGAGATTGTCAACCGTTTCGTTCTACGGCGTCCCTTTAATAGTCGACAACCTTTTCTTTCTTCGGTTATGGTCATTGTTTGACCTTCGGTTGATTTTTTCCATTAGAACTGCCGGGGTAGGGTGCTTGAATCCGTTTCAAAGGCAACCCCATTGAGATAACTGTTTCTTTCTTTGGTTGGTGGATGAGACTATTTCTTTCTTCATACATCGAGATAACCATTTCCTTCTTCGGTTGTGTTTTGAATTTTCTTGGTCGGATGTTGACTTGTTTCCTGTGACAAGTCAGAGAAAAAAGATAATGTTAATACATTTTTATGATGAATGTTTTAATTATTTGATTGAGTTTATGTGAAGTAAAAATTTTTGCCCCTTCAATCAAAAATTAAAACATGAGAAGTAAATAAGTTTAATGGAAATTCAGGAATGTCTCAAAAATTGATCCGTAGTTTTAGGAGGCTTTTGTGATGTTGTAATGTTGACTTTTAGGCTTGAGTGGGCTGTCATCTTGTTTGTAAGTGTGGAGGTGGGGTTTCTTGTTTATCGGGATAGTGTTGCCCCAGTTTGGCATCGTCTTTACCTATAAATAACTTGATGCGTATGTAATGTATGCATGTTTTTATGTACGAACAATATTTATCATATGAGGTATGTTCATCTATTATAGGTATCGTGGGCTTCGTTCATTGAAGAGCCTTCTCTTATGTTGGTGCATGGTTACCCCTAAGGTTTGTCTTGTTGAGGATTCCATGGATGACTCCCTTAGAGTGACGACCATGGGTTCATTGTATCAGATTCGAGTTCAGAGCTTGGATCTGATCCTACATTATGTCGGCGATGATCGCTTGGAAGCCGTTGGCCTGAAGTGTTTGAGGTGTATAATGCCCTGTACCATCCCGAGGAGGAGATGATGAGTTTTATATTTTTTTTGTTCTAATTTCTACATAGACCTCCCTTGCATGTTTTCAATCTATCGAACCTTGTCTTAATATTTACCTAGACGGCCCTTTCAGGTTTTCAATCCAGCAGAATCATTTTTCTTTATTTTATACTTTATTTTTTTCTTTTTTTGGATGTTTACTTGTGATATTCTAACATTGGCATGCAAGCAATCAAAATAAACATATGCATAAAGATTCAGCAAAAATGACAATTCATTGATGAACTTAACAGGGGTATAAATGTTTCAAATAATTTTATTCCTGCCATCAATTAGCCCTTTCAGGTTTTCTAACCAATGTGGTTCTCTCGATGTCTTAAGTTTTGCCTAAGTCACCCTTTTCAGGTTTTCAACTCAGCGGACTATTCTTTTTGTTTTTTGAAAAGAGGCCCTAATATTTGCTCAACCAACCGAGTGTTAATTGACAAGCTAATTACAAATTTATTTTTTAGTTCGTACTATTTTTTATCAATTTATTTCATTCACCTATGCGTGATATCAATTGTGTAAGACTTGGTTGATTTGGTGGATCGGTCATCATCCATGTCCATAACTTCATTTGTTATCTCGTTCAGCATTTCTGATTGATTGGTTGGTACTCATGCTGCTTTGCTAGCTTGAGGTGTACTTGATGATGAGTCTTGATAATCAATCAGCGTTTCCTTTTGAGTTCAATTATTCAATGGTGTAATGATTACCCCACAAATGGTACCAAGCCGTGTGAAGGAGTTATTGACATGTTCAACGATCCGACTCTTCTTTGTCTTTGGCATTGTGCCGGTTGTTTGACCCTTTAGGGGAGCTTCAATTTGCTTTGGTCATTTTGACTTTTGCTTGATTGCCCTACGAATGGTGATGAGTCGTGTGATGGAGTTGTTGACATGTTCAACGATCTAACTCCTTCTTTATGATCTTTGGTGGTTTGTCTTTGCTTTGTTGACATTATGGCCTTATTCTGCTTTGTGCTTCATTCCCTTGATTGACTGAGTCAGTGGATGATTCATGCTTGGAGATCTTTCCATTGATCTTTCATCTTTGTAAGATGAAGCAATTGCTATCACATGTTGTCTAAGTACATGTGTTTCACTCACTTTCTCTCAAGAGTCAAATCATTTGAAATTACAGTAACTTTGCGGAATCCATTTATACCCAATTTAATTTCATGATATGATGTGTCACATATGCTAAAAACATTATGTGTATGCTTATGAGAATGCGTGATGTCATTGATAAAGTATCAACCAAGTAAACAAAGTTCAATTTATTCAAAAATAATTCAAAAAGCCTCTCAAGCGAAGTAGCTAAAAGCTAATTTATTACATCATCAAGCATGGGTTATTCTAGCACCCCTCATATGTGTTCATGGATTCAAAGTGCCCCATCCTCTCTGCTTCATCAAACACTTCTTGATAGCTAGAGAAGCTATCAGATCCGAATTTGTTCCTGTATTGTGGCAGTGCGCCATCCAACAGCTTTGCTATCATCTTTGGTAGGGTTAAACGAGTCTGCAACTTGACTTTTGTGGCCATCCAACGCACATAGTAGGATTTGAAGCTCTCAACCTGTTCATGCCTTATAGCCTCTAGATGTTGCATCGCAGTTTCCATTTGAGTGTTGAAACCGTAATTCCCCATCATAGCCTTAGCAAGGCTATTCCAATCAATGGCTATGTCCAGTGGAAGGTGGTTGTACCATTCATTGACTGGGTGGCCCAAGGTGACGACAAAGAGCTTAGCTATAATCCGTTCACTAACCCTTAATGCTCTCATCATAGTCTAATAATGCGTTAAGTGAGCTCGCGGGTCGCTAGATCCCACATATTTTTCAAATTGCGGTATTGCAAAGTTTGGGGGTAGGCTATCTTCATCCCTGATTGTCTATTGTGTAGAGTATGTGTTCATTAGGTGGCCACCTTGAGTGGCCAAGAATTGTTGCCACAATTCCACCATGCCTAGTTGTTGGAGGATGGCGTTCCCTACGCTTTGATAAGAGCTATATTGCTCTTGGGGAAATTCCATGAAAGTGGGCAGCTGGGTCCTTGGAATTGTTAGGCAACTAACGTACTCTAGCTAGGAATTTGTTGTTGGGTCATTCCTTAATAAAAAGGTCCCGGTGGGAAAATTTGCTGGCTAGGCTGCCCTTGGATGAATTGGTTACCAGATTGCTGCTGGAAAGGATTGGCGAAGTTAAACCCTAGCTATCCAAACTGAGCCTGGTTCAGCTAACTTTGTCCTACCTCGAACTGATAAAAGGTAGTTGGGGGCACCATGTGTGAGGTGGGAGGTCCCCCTGTTCCGGGCTGATTGATTGGACCCCCGTTGTTAAGGGTGACCTCTAGTATGGATACTGCATTCTGGGCCCTCCCGCCGTGTTAGCGAATGAGCGATGCTAGCTATTCGCTATTGGCAAAGGCATTCAAGGCAGCTGCAATCTCGATACTCACCGATGATTGATTTGTCTGTTGAGAGTTTTATCCCGTAAGAACAAGGTGATCCTCCCCCGCACCTTCTCCTTGTGGATTGGCCATGAAAGATGCATGATTAACTGAATCTGAGTTGGAACCTATGTCCTCATTTGAGTTAGTATACGGAACCTCCTCCAGATTAGCCACGATTGGAAAAAACACGGACAAAGCGATGAGCAAGCCTTTTCCAAGCTAAGATACACAAGCAGAGGATCAGACTGCATCTAAGATTCATGATGCGGGAAATGCGTGAGATTTTTAATGTTATGGCTGCATTCACAAGGGGTTAGCATCCCATGACGTGAAATAATATGTATGTCAATCCATTTGAAACAAACAGGTTAGTCTTTAGGTAAAGATGAAAATATGAGGAAATGAAAATCCAACACCAAGGGTTGGATTTGAGATTTGTACAATGTCTGTGTGACATCATAATATGAGTGGTGTAAGTGAGGTGACCAAGTTACTCATGTGGTAATAGGTCAGAAATTTGAGGTTTCGTACTACGACTAGGTCTCATGAGGAGGTTAAAATTATTTCAGGTGAGCAGTGCAGCATAACCTAATGAAATGAAAACAACTACCATATATAGCTATCTAATGAATAATTTGGTTATTTTACCCAATTAGGGTGGAGTTTTGGATACCTGTGTGATCATCACTATTTGGGGGTATATGGTGATACGTGAGTTATTGGCTCATGTGGGCACATGATTCGAGTATGAAGCGTATACCCTTGAAGATTTGGTAAGGTAAGACTTTTGAAGTAAGTTCGCCCCGTGAGGGCTTAGGTTAGGACATCAACTGGAATATCCTTTAATGTGGGAAATGGTTTGGGGTAGGTATTTGCCTCTTTTGGGCTAAGTGGCATGTGTGATTGCCCCGTGTGGGCTATGAATCGAATGTTGAGAGGACATCTCAAAGGTAATTTGTGGGATATATTATTACCCCTTGTGTGCAGAGTGTCGGATGTCAAGTGGACATCACGCAAATTGGGGTGAATGATGCTTCATGATTCTAAGTGGTTTCATGTTGTCTTAAGGTAACACAATCTCGAGTGTCATCTAACCCTAAGTGTTTGTGACGCCGATTTGGCATGATGATGAGAATATGTTATGTTACATCATATTAACATTACGAGTGTGTGCGTTCAAGTGTCTGCACTAAAATTCATGGTTAGCATGACATTTGTACAATAATAAGTATGTAGCACAAAGTGTGCAATGTCCAAACTTCCAACCGTACAACTCCTACGTGTAGGGTTTTTGGCTAGTCTCTATCCTAAGTTTGGTTCATCTTAGTACCATGAAGATACTAAGGACCACCTACAAGAAAATATAATGCATGGTCATTTGTTGGGTAACACCCTAGGGAAAATGCCTATGGTTTATTTACATGTGGTTTGTAAATGGGTTGCTGATGTAGAAGGTTCTTGTTGCTCAAGAATACACTCCAAGCCTCTTCCCAAATAGGTTCTAACGAGGGAGGTACATGCGATATGGCAACAAATGCTCCACCCGCTCAAGTACTATCATTTCTCAAGGAGGCGGATTAGTATAAGAGAGTTTCGTGGTCATAAGGTACCTTAGACTTATGGGCTAATCCCTTCTATTGCAATGCGAAATTTATGAATATGTCATAATTAAGAGAAAACGGAATAATGTGATCAATAATTTTCGGCACTTATCCGAAATCTAAAATCTTTGAAAAAACAAATTTTTAGAAAAATCCTCAGCGGAGTCGCCACTGTGAGCGGGCGACACGGAGCGGTGGGCCGAGAGCACGCGGAGATGATAGGGGCGGTCCACCGGGGTTTTTTTTAAAAAGTACCGAGCAGTGGACCCAGAAAAAGTTTGGTAGAGAAAGTGAAAACATTTTTAGATCGGTCAAACCCGAACCTGTCATCTCTTAGCATGGAGTCGCCACCTGGATTAGCTCTTTCCAGGAATTAGAGTCCTGTGAAGCTTAAAGTCCGGGGATGAACCACTAAGACACAGAGATTTGGGTTTGGGATAAGTTGCTTATTTCTTATGTGATCACATTATATTACATCTATAGAAAACCGTATTCTGAATTGTGCATATTCGCACTTAGGCCATTTTGAAGTTATTATGCATGATTTAACATATGTGCGGAAAGTAGTAAATCCATACACAAAGTGGTAAATAAACGCGGGAAAGTAAAGATTAAATGTTACATAACCTCGGGGGATGCAACCGCCCGCCTAATCTATTAATTACATTTCCCAAAAATAATATTTGCAATACCCGAAGGAGCATAAAATCCTAGGCATACATCTAACCTGCATCCACAAAGGTTAGCACGATTTATGGCACATATGTTCGATTTGATTTTGAGAAGGCCCGTGTGGCCTAATTAAAACATCGACGGTTTAAAGTTATTATTTTAAATAAAAAAGGTTCATTTTTATTTACACATATGTTGGTCAATTTTATTAGTGAAAATGACCGCATGGAAAAATTTGAGGCCTGTTATCCGGAAATAATTTGTATTCTCTTCGTGGGGGTATTCTAACATAAAAATTAAAAAGAAATAAAAGATGAAGTAGAAAATTACAACATTTACAACAATAATAAATAAAATAATTCCTAGGTCTACTTATAAAATGGAAAGAAGAAGTAGCAGACGAAGAGCACGGAATCCGCAGTTCTAGGAACTCAGAGACTTACCCTTTCGGAGTGAATTCACTTCGGCGTATCCGTTTGATCCCCAGGAGCGTTCCTCGTTCATTTTGATTTAAGTTGTGGTTTGAATGGAAATAAGTGTTTATTTATCTAAAAGATAATCAGATTCGGGTTCTAAATTTGTTTTAGACCCGAGAATATCTGAGGATTTTTTAAGAAAAGTATATGAAGAATGATTTGAAAATAATTAAAAGTTGTGATCCAAACATGTTTTGAATCCAAGTACTTAAGAGAAATTGAAAGATTTTGTTATTTTTCTCGTTTTTTTCTTTGAAAATCATATTTTTCATTAAAAATTCGAGCCCCCTTCAATCCAAAAAAGTCCCGAATTTATAGAAATTCAGGACGGGGCTAGGCATAGCTCGATGGAGAGTCTAGTGAGTTCTAGTGAGCCTCGCTGAACTCTCCAACGAGTTGTTGGAAATTCCAACACTCGCTAGGAGCCAGCGAGCCCATTTCGGGACGAGGAACATTCCCATTCGAAGATCTTCAGATAATAAAAAAATCGTATGATTCGATGATAAAAATCCCGAAAAACCGTCATCATTGAACGCGCGAGCTGGTACAAAATCCCGTGCCCACAGTTGGATAGAAAACCTGAAATGGCGGTCCAGGTAAAAATTAACACAAGGTTCGATAGATTGAAAACCCGTAAGGGCAGTCTATTCAAAAATTAGAATCAAAGAAATATCAAATTCATCATCTCCTCCTTGGAATAGCACAAGGCATCATTTATCTCCTCCAGAACTTAGGACGAGTATCTTCTGATTTTCCTTACTGAGAGGATTATCACAACAAGAAGTAACTTACAATGCTTTAAGCAAAAAAGCTTCGAAGCTCTCATAACCAACTTCAAATAAGGAAACAAGCATTAAAAAGTCAATGACTCATCCAGATTCACTTCAAACCCAGTTCAGGCTTTGAACTCGACTTTGATTCATCCAAAAAATCGAACTTCAACTTCGACCCATGTCCATCATCACTCTGAAGAAGTAATCGATTGTAAGGCAACCAGGGAATGCCTAATGAGATAAATCCTATAGGCAATCATGCACCAGCATAGAGGGTATCAACTCGGAAATCTCCAAAAGGCTCCTCATGGAATGAAGCTTCTACTATCGGTCAAGCTAAATGTCCAAAGCCAATGATGCCTGCAACAGACAAACATACATAATGTGATAAATGTTATTCATGCATAAAGTCATTCATACATGCATATGCATCATGTCACTCACATGTCAAGGCAATGTTAAACCAAGGCAATGCCATTCCGATAAGAAAAACACTCTACCTCCATATGAGGAAACTACAAGTATCAAGAAGATGTCGGAGCAACACATCATCAAAATTGAAAATGAAAATGTCTCAACTCCATCCATTTCAACTTTCATCAAATTCAAGCCTACCAACGCCTCATTCAAGCAGCATCACAACATCACAAAGCCTCCCAAAACAACATGGTAACCATCGGGACATCCCTAAAAATCTCAAAATCAAATTTCCAAGTTTATCACGGGCATGAAGAAAAATTTCTCAGAACTGTCATGTTTTAATTCTTTATTGAAGGGGTAAAATTTTTGCTTTCAGCAATCTCAATCAAGGAATTAAAATATATTTCACAAAGCATTACTAATAAATTTTCTCATTCTTGCAAGTACCCTTTCCACTCACAAGGGGAATCTATTTCAGACCCACAGCGGACTTCAAAGAAGACTTATTATAGTCGACTTATCATTTAAGGCATGGAGCACAAGACTTTCATCCTTTCCCCAACAGTTTTGAGGGTCATAGTTAACCCATAGCCAACTCACAAGGGGCATACAATTCAGACCACAATGGTCAACCATCCCACAATGGATTTCAATGGAGGCTTACTTCAGTCGATGAATCATCAAAGGCATGGAGCACACGACTTTCATCCTTTCCCAGGTAGTTTCAAGGGTCATAGTCAACCAATAGTCAACTCACAAGGGGCATACAATTCAGACTGAAATGGTCGACCATCCCAAAATGAATTTTGACAAAGACTTACCACATTCGATGTATTTTCAAAAGCATGAAGCACACGACTCTCATAATTTCCCCATCGGTTTCGACGGTAATAATCAACCGAAAGTTAACTCACAATGGGCATTCATCGCAGACTTTCTACAATCCGCATACCTCCTCGGACTTTCTACATTCTACATCTCTTTTTAGACTTTTTTTTGCAGTCAACGGACATCGTTTACATTCCACATTTCTTTTCAAACATTTTACAATCAACGGACTCTCTATAGTCCACATTCTTTTTCTAACTTTTTACAATCAATGAACTTTCCACATTCTGCACCTTTCTTAACTTTTTACAAATAACAGACTTTTTACAATCTGCACCTTTTCTGACTTTTTACAGTCAACAGACTTTTTACAGTTCGCACCTTGTTTTAACTTTTTGCAGCCAACGGACTTTCTACAATTCGCACCTTTTTTCGACTTTTTATAGTCAACAAACTCTCTACAATTCACATTCTTTTTCTAACTTTTTACAGTCAACAGACTTTCTACATCCCTCATTCTTTTTCCAACTTTTTGCAGTTAACGAATTTTTTTACAATTTGCATCCTTTTCTGACTTTCTACAGTTAACGGACTTTCTACAATCCTCGCCTTTTTCTGACTTTTTACAGTTAACGGACTTTCTACAATCCGCATATTTTTCAACTTTTTACAATCAACGGACTTTCTATAGTCCGCAGTCTTTTCCGACATTTTACAATCGATTGACTTTCTACCTCCTACGTCCTTTTTCCAACTTTTTACAATCGATGGACTTTCTACAGTCTACACATGGGATTTTCAATCAAAAGAATGGGATTACAAGGCTAACATCCTTCCCCCAACGGTTCTACTGGTAGCACCAAGCCAGAGGTCAACCTTCAAGGGGTAACCATTTCCAAATGGGCAATTCACAAGGGGCACGAAGTGACAAGTTCCCGGCAGTGCGGTACTAGGATGAAAGCCTCCAATCATCATGAAGTTTCCACCCCGGGTAGAGCCAACCATGACCGATTAAGTATCATCTCTAAACCCTACTGCTCTTTCAATCATGGGACCATATTGATCTCATGTCATCAATGATCACACAAGGGATGGCCTGTGATCATGGGATTTTACCCCCCACTCACGAGTTTGATGATATAGCTATAATTTATTTTTCCCTTGTTAGCTTTCCTCTTTTTACAGGTCCTGAATTCTTCTGGAAGAAGCTCACTTTTTTATTTCTTTAAACCTTAAACACTTTTCATTTAAACTAAGCATAAAAAATCCAAGATAAAAGAGCCATGTCATTAACGATATGGTTAATGTCATTAATGACATCACTGATGTCGTTAACAAAATCAACATTGCAGCAGAATCAAAGTTGCACTTTCTGCAATTTTTAGTCAAAAAGGTGATTTTTTCCCTCATGCTTGGACATTTTCACCTGCTCAACCACTCCCCCACCTTACCTAGGATACTTCACATCTAATCTTTGATGGATATGACAAAATGATGTAAGAAAGTATGGGTTAAAGAAAGGTATGGCTAAAAGTATGTGTTACTTAGTAATCCTAAGTGTACCTAAGTGGACTTTTGATTGAAGAGAATTCTATAATAAAGAGAGGACTGAATTTTGATAAAGAGGGGCTCACATTTCATGCATAAAAAGAAAAGAAAGTTGAATTCAAAGGGTAAGAGAGAGATAATATATATAGAGAGAGCATGGGAAAGCATTCATGCTTGTGTTCTTGAGCAAAACACCAAACTTTGATCACCAACACTTGGGATTTAGATTTAGTTAAATTAAGTTCATGTAAAGGGCATGAAATTGGGTTACAAGGGTCCCCTTGTTTATCGCTTAAGCAAATTTGAGGTTTAGTTCATCTTTTAAGCAAAGCTTGAGGTTTAGAGATCATTTAAGAAAACTTGAGTTTTAGAGATCACTTAAGTAATGCATGAGGTTTAGACTTGAATTGAGAGTCTATAACATCTTTACCACTCACTTGAAGGTTACTACACCTTCTAAAACATCTACTTTGGTAAGGAATAGATCCCTTCCAAAGACTTTCAGTAAATCACCAACCAACAACCAAATCCAACGAAAAAGAAACAAGGAGAGCTTCCCAGAGGACTTCATGAACATTAAAAGAAAGTGGATTCATGACTATGGGGTAAGCCTCTGAGTTCCTAGAGTTTTTGCTTACATTTATATGCTTTCCTTTTTGAAGATTCATTTTCTTTTCCAATTATTTCCATTTTCAAATACCAAAAATTTTTCCGAGAATTTCAGTATTGTTTCAAATATTTTTTAGTACTTTGTTTACATAAACATATTCTACACATATTGAGCTTTCCGTAATGATAAATATCATCCAAATTGGTTAAGTATAGTAAAAGTTATTATCGTTTGAAGTTTCAAATTTTCGTTTTGCTATTTTTGCTATTTCTATGTGTTTTCTACAGGTATGGAATGTCAATGTCATTAACGAAATCACTAATTTTGTCATTAAGGACATCACAATATCGTTAACAACATCATTTGTGATGTTGTTAATGACATCGCATTGGCAGAATCAAGATTTGCTTTGTCTTGCTCTGTTTCGAATTGTTTGGGCCTAGAATGACCCATTGAGACCCTTCTAAGTTTGGAAATGCATAATTGGTGGTAAAAAAATTCTAAATTAGATTTTTTTTAGGAGTTATATATGATTTTTTGATGTAGTAATATGTAAATTAAGGTTTGGAGTTGCAACGGAAGCGCTCCTGGCCATCCATATCGATATCGCCCTTCACAGTGAAGTCGATAACAATATGGATGACATCGTTATATTGTTAAGCCAAAAAATGGCTATATTATGCATTTTCAACCAAGATTTATGTTTCTAATATTGTTTTAGGTCACCCACATGAAGGGAACTCAAGTTCCCAGATAACTAACCCAACAATATAACATGCTGCATTTTCACTAATAAAAATGACCAACATAGTTGAATATAAAAATTAATCATTAATATAAACTAAGAACTTTGAAATCTCCATTATTTTTACCTCAACCACACGGGTCTTTCCAAAATCCAAATCGAGCATACGTGGTACACTTGGTACATATTTATGTTTGTAATATCCCTTGTGCTAACCTTTGTGGATGCAGGTAGTTTAGGATAGATGTATGTTAGGGTTTAGTTTCTTTCAGGTATTGCATTTATCAAATGTAACATTTCTTAGATATCAATGTATTTAGGAGATTTGTAAATCCCCCATCCTAAAATGTAATTAAACTTGTAGATTAGGCGCATTTACTTTCCTATGTGTTTACTTTCTCACACTTTATTTATTTACCGCTTTCTGCATGCGCGTTAAATAACAAAAAACATAAGCCAAAAACATCTAGATCGAATTGAAATATCATAAAGGTGGTTTCCAAAACAGGAATAATGTTAACTCAAATAAAGACGAAGTAAGTAACTCATCCCCGGCCCGAATCTCTAAACTATGATATCGCTTAGGCTTAACGGATCTAAGCTGTACGAAATTTTCCTAGAAGAGCTGATTTGGGTGGTGACTATGAGTACCATAGGCTAGAGGTTCTAATCTCGAGTCTATTAAACTTGTTACACGAACAAGTTTCTTTCTTTAAACTAAAAACACATCTTAAAACACTTTATCATGTTGAGGTGTGTAAGGTGGAGTCCATTTGGATAGTATTTAATCATCCCTTAGATAATCCTTAAACTCTTGGCTTAAATATTCTCCACCTCAATCTGATCGTAGTGTTCTGATATTCTTTCCAAGTTGTTTAACGACTTCAGTCTTGTATTCTTTGAACTTTTCAAAACTATCAGATTTGTGCCTCATAAGGTATAAATACCCATATTTTGAGTAATCATCGATAAAAGTGATTAATTAAATTAATCCTCCATGTACTTACACATTCATTAGACCACATACATTCGAGTGTATTATTTCCAACGTACTTGTGGTGCGATCTCCTTCCCCTTGAAAGGTTTCTTTGTCATTTTGCCTTTTAAACATGGTTTACATGCACCATAAAACTCCCACTCTATGGGGCCCAAGTAATCATCTTTGTGTAAATTTGTTAAGCGAGTTTCATTTATAAGCCCTAAATGACAATGCCATAAGTACGACTACTTGTGACTATCTAATTCTCTTAGCATGGTTTATATTGAGAATATACTTTTATAATCACAAAAAGTCTTTCATCATACTTCTATCCAAAATATTTTTCATAAACTTTGATAATATCATATATCAAATTGGAATTAATTCCATCTTCTTTAAAGCAAGCAAAAATATTCATAGAAGTATAACAATAATTTTTCCTTATTATAAAATAGTCCAATGGAGATTTTAAGTTCCAATAGCAATAGCAGCTACCAACCTCTAATCATATCTCATATGTACAATTCTCCTTTTGCTAATCCTTTACATCTCTTCAATACATATACCTTTGTATAAATATGTGATTCACACATTTAGTATCTTATACCTATGTTGAATCCTAAGAGATGTAGTACATTCTCAATTAATACATCTTGAAGTAGAAGTTTCTAAAGCCTCATCCTCTCATGCTATGAGACAAAACCCTTTCAATCTTATTTTCCAATATCCCGTATTGAAAAAATTACTTTGTTTCCAAACCAAGGTTCTCAACATCATTTTTTTTCTCTTAACTTCGCTCTCTCTCTTACTTCTAAACTGGACAACCCGTGTCCCTTTACACCTTTAGAATAAAAATTGACCATTCTTCCATCCTTGGAAAATTGCTTTCTAAGAAGTAAAGATATAGACTTCAAAGTCCAGGAATTCATGATGCTTCCAATGCTATGGTGGCAAGGATTCTAACATCTAACTTGATATTTATCCTTGTTTCTTTCAAGCTACTTACATTAGGTTACGTATATCTTAACAACCTCCAAGATGATGTATCTTTGTTTCCTTTATGTAATCCCACATTTCTACTCAAGGTAAAAATACTTGCATCATGTTGTTTATTGTTGGACTCATATGATATAGTCATGTCTTAGGCTTTGAGGATTATTCTCAAATTTCTAAAAAAAGCCTTTGAAGCTAGAGCTAATCAAATCTATTTATCAAAAAATGTGAAATATATGTAAGAAGTCAAGATTCAAACCGAGATATAAGAATATTATCATTGTTCAAACTTAGTATTTGTATATACATTTAATTTAAGGTCTTTAATTAAATACATTTTCCTACTATTTTAAGGTAATTTTTTAGTAACTCATTCTACTGAATTTAGGAAACATGATCTAACCATCTTCCTTAATAGGTAGCATCCATTTACTCATTTAAGATAATCCCCTTTACAGCAAGTCAAGCTAACTTAAACAGTTATGGTTGGATCTTGTCCATTTGCATCCAATGTAATTACTAATCTATTTATCGTTCTAATCCATGGACGTGAATAACCAATTATATCACTTCTCAAATGATGTCTCCAGCCCAGAACTAGCTTCATTATAGTGGACCAACTAACCTAGTATCGTTATATGACTAGACAATGTTAAAGAAGAATGCATACACTACATGAACAATTAATTAAATGAAAAAGTCCATATCGCATATTCAAATTTAGGAAGACTAATTTCTACCTTAGTATTTTCATGGGGATTTATTGGTGCAACAAGTCTCGCATAATATAGGACTTATAGATGGACATGATTATGAAACTATAGCTAATCCAGGTTAAAAGGAATTAGTAGGTCCAACCTAGGAATCATGCTCAATTAGTATATCATAATCATTTTATCATGTCAAGACTCCACATAGCATGCAAAAAAACAAGAGGTCCATTATTTAAAGTTCTTGCAAAAATTTCTATAAGTTTATTTCAACAACTTAAACTTTCATTGTAAAACCATATACTAAATCTAATTTATTATACTAGAAATCAACTAATTCATAACAATCTCTCTGGTACTTAGAATCTAGTGTTGACGGAGATTCCCAAGTAGGAGAGGCCCATTTGAAGTGAATGAGTAGCCAAAGTCCAACCCTTTCCATATTAACCATGGGCCCATATGATTCACTTAACCATAGATTGTTTCGAATTAAAGATTTCATTCTTTTATTTAAGAATTATGTGATAATTCGAAAATTTAAAGCATTTACAATCTCAAGTAAAACATTTTTAGTTCTAGATAACTATCTCGACTATGTTTGAGCAACACTTAAGCTAGTTATCACATATTTTCTATTGCGAGAAATAATCCTAGGCATGACATAACATACACAAAAATATTTCATAGAAAATACAGAGCTAGCATGCTTCTAGTCAATCACGCAATCACATTAGGTAAGCATTGATACCACTGTTGGGTTACATAGATAGGTTTGAACATGCATAATAGGCATGATGGAATTTCAAAATTTAATTTACTCCCTAGGATCTCCTAAACTTTGCATGATTGACATACATAGCTATTCGATAATTATATTTAGGTCATAAATGCTTATTTAAAAATATAGCCATAGTTAAGATGCATTACCAATTGATGTATGTCCCAATGTCGGCAAAATGATCCCTCCAGAATGCGCACAAGCTTCAAGTGTAGAAGATCCTCTATAAAAAGTCCACATGAGCACTACCGACCAAAACCCTCTTAAAGGGAAGAATTGACGATTATTAAAAGGATGCTAAACCTTCTGAATAAGTATTTTCTAAAATATTCTTTTAATTCTTATTAGGATGCAAAACTTCTAGGGAGAAGGATTACTAAAAGCTTCTCAAGAAAAGAAGAGAAAAGAGAATGGGATTTGGACGACTGAATAATGAGAAAATAGATATCTATTTATAGGCAAAAGGAGTGGATTAAAAATAGGATTTATTCCAAGTCTCATCCAATTAAAAATATAAGTACGGCCTTTTTAGTAAAATGCCAAACTAAATAGAATCAAAATTAAACTCAAACTCATAAAGAATTATTTAATTAATAAATCTAAAAGGTTAAAAAACCAAAAGTATAGATTCAAATTTCATTTAAAATTGATAATATTTATTAAATTAATAAGCAATTTTGGTAAATATAAAAGATCAGAAACAAAACAAAACAAACTCCCATTCCCCTAGGACACTGCTGGTCGACGGTCAGCGGTGCGCATGGGCCTGCGCAGGCCCAACAGCTTCCACAGTGCATTGTGCAGCCTGTGTAGCTCACTATGGGCTGCACATTACGTAACCTGAAATGCAAGCTCATGGGCTACGCACCTACGCATCCCATAAGGCTTGCGTAGCACACAGCCTGCTTGCACGAGGCCCTGTAAGCCTATCACAACAATGGCATAGCCTGCATGCAGGTCATGTAAAATGTTTTCTAATAGCATTTGCACAAGCCCACTTGCGTGGGTCCGTGCAGCATCCCATACTCATGGACCCCGTTATGCTTTTTCTTGTTTACTCTTATGCCCCTCATTATTTTCCCGGTACACTAGTTCAACAAGTAAAATGGTCCAACCATTTTATCTTCTAATATAGACTCTGTCTCACAGTTCTTTACTTAGCTTGTAAATACTCAGAGTGTATGACTTTATAGGATCTTGTAATATCGAACCGCCAAAGATTAACCTAGCCAACTTCCATCCAAGGAATTGATTAGCTCGGAGTACCAAACCGTAGTGGACTCCCATGACTTTGTTTGATCATAGATGACTCTTTAGCAATGGTATATAACCCCTTGATATTTGGAACTTCATGTGAGATGACTTGATCCTAGGCTTGGGTAAAGTATTAGCCCATTAATAATCAATAGTTTATCCCAGTAGTTTAGACTTGCTGCCAAAGTACACTACTCAACCATATTAATGTGTTGACTTAGATCCCTTCATATCAAGACATACTTTGATCATAGGTTTCCAAGAGTGCTACTTCTAACAAGTGGCCTAGGTACAGCTCCCATATATATCTATATTCGGAGTGATGGATTCCTTCTTAATTACTTAACTTACCAATGGACAGACATCAACTATACCCTTAATCACCCATATCACCCAATCTATAGGGTGCTTAGGTATGATCCAAAGTATAGTAATACCTAAACAAGGTAATTAGTATCTCAGGTCTAAGGATACTCATATTGCTATTGAAAATAAGACAAAACACTAACACATGATATATAATAATAAGTGTTATCTTATAACCGTCTCCAATGTATCTTCCCAAATACATCCATGTGCTAACTCTAAGCATCACCCTTCAGCATCTATGTTGCTTAAATCCAATCCAATGAGTATGGCAGCACATGCTAGTCTATCTACTATCCTCAATGTTCGATCTTGATAAAACTACTACTAGAGATATTCTAACATATCATAATTGCACACGAACCAGTTCTCACCTACATAGTTCCATTATGCTCTTACAATCCATGCTATTTTATTGTCAAGGACTTTTGCAAATATATTAATAAATATCTATTCTAAACCAGTCATAATACATTTTCACAATCATCGGTATAACAAAAGAAATACCTTTTATTAATATAAACTTTTCATTCAAAATAATCAACTAAGACATGTCGTCATAATTGCCTCTAGAGCATACATCATATTCTATTTTTTAGACAAACTGTTTTGCATTTACCTTACATAAGTTAGAATCAAGTTAGAATTCTATTAGAATCTTATAATGCAATGAGAAATTCCCTTTTGTGCGTTTTTTAGTTATTTAGGACTCATTTGAGCTACTTATTAACCTTTTACAATGTTTTTCTAATAGATTTCTAACACAGTGTTATAGGGACAAACACTTTACATTTACCTTACATTTATTAGAAACATGGTAGAAATCTGGTAAAAACATAGTGGAAACCTATTGGAAACATTATAAGACATGTGGAAACCTATTGGAAACATTATAAGACATATGTATCAAGTTCTACTAAATTTTTAACATATTAAACAAATTTCTAATGAAATATAAGATTTCCAACATTTTTCTACTATATTTTTAATAGATTGACAATATATATTGAATATTTGAAAAAAAATATACACAATGGATGGCGTTTGAAGATAAAATAGAAATCATTGAATTATTCTTAAACGGTATGTCGAAAAAATGAGCGGTTTGACAGATAAATGCAAAGCAAAATAAAAAAATTAGATAAAAGGATATGCAACATGATTTTCTTTATCTTCAAAAAAAAAAAAAAAACACATGCGCCTATTTGAAAAGAAAATTGGGTGGAATGTGATAATGTAAATAAATTTGTTAAAATGTATTGATATGTAATTGAGTAAACATTATTTAGAAAAACAGCTCTTTTTATGTAAATATCCCTAGTAAAAATAGGGTACTTATTATAAATGTCCCCTTACGAGTGTCACAGCCACAAGCTGAGTAAACAAATCTACTTACAACGGATGGTGAATACTTATTTGGAGACCTACCTCTAAATGATCTCCTAAATGCTGGCTATAAAGTGTGATTGGCAGCTTCTCTTATTTTTCTTCATAGCCCTCCGGATTTCATTTTGGTCTTGGAGTTGGTTACATCACTAGGAGAACTTATGTAGAACTCAACATCAACTCTCATTCTTTCAACAACTTTACATCCTTAGGAAATTTTCTATATAGATTTCAGCTCAGACTTGTCCATATACGTAACATTCTCATCAAAGGTTACGTTGCAGTGTCTCGAGATCTTCCTATTCTTGCTATCCAAATCCGTACCAAAATTGATACAAATCATCCTTCACTTCAAGGTCATCTTCTTCTTCATATTAACATGATCCAATGAAACAAAAAGTTCCATCCAAGATGTTGTGTTCACTTAATCTGAAAATCAACTTCGACAACCTATAATGCAACATTTGCAATCTGTTTACTTAATAAAATAATTTTTGAAATTATGTCATGTGAAATATTTCTAAACACATCACATAATAGCGCTTATTACACACAAGTTAAGATAGTTGTTGGAGCTAATATAACAAAAATTTAAAATATTGGATACCAAATGCATTTGAATTTCTTACAAAATAACCTATTATGTTCTTATTAACATATCCTGCATATATTTTTTAAAAAAACCATAACTATATCAATTATATAAGAAAACATAACTATATCGTACTTATACACATGTGCCGTTTATTACTACAAAATTATACTTTGTAACTTTTTCATACAACTTGTGATAACTCGGTAAACAATTACTATTCAAGATAAGGTTCCGAGAATTTCTCTACAAACAAGAGACCTATTCTATATGGAATAAAACTCTATCCTATTAAGGGCATAATTTCAAATCAAGCAATACAGTCCTTATGCGACTATGATTCCTAATCCTAATCTATTTAGGACCCTCTAAATGCCTATATAAAGGCACCAATATCTCAAAGGTATGATATCTAAATTCCAATTATTATTATTTTCTAACCTCAATCTCTTACCGACTTGGGCGTCGGAGTGGTTTTTGTTTGTTTTGCAGGTTCGTCTGATTAATTGACCTCAAGACGAACGAATCAACTACGAACATTATTTTCGTAATCTTTCAATGGTGCGGTGAACGTGGATAAATTTACTCGTTCTACATGAGAATTTTGTTCAGCAAACGAACACATCAAACCCTTCAATGACAAACGAAACTTAAATCAACGATAAGTAGATTCCAATTTTCAGTTACTATTATCCTATTGCTAAATTAATGTCCCGACAATATTTCTTATATTAGTTCAATTAACTAACCGCATTGTCTTGCAACCAAAACAATAAAATGATAAATTGTCATTATATTGAAAATTATCCCACCATGTTATTGATTACATTTGCTCATAAAGATTTGTACAGTGCTTACCATTGCAAATTTGGAACCGTGATCAATTAGCAATTTCTCAACAAACTGTCTCAATCAACCAACGAGCAAGTCATTCTCTCATCAGGAATTACAAGCAATCGGATTGGCTTATGTTT
>CATIWQ010201769.1:0-15701 GCA_949673415.1 Euphorbia schlechtendalii | reverse complement strand
TTTTTGAAAGCCTTGTTATTTTCCGCATTTACTTATTGTTTTGTGGATGGATTTACTACTTTTTCTATACGTTAATCATGCATGTAAACTCAAAAAATGACCTAAGCATGAATATGCGTAATTAAGAAAACCCGGTTTTTTGTAAATGTAATATAATGTGATCACATAAGAAATAAGCAACTTATCCCGGACACGAATCTCTGTGTCTTGGTGGGCCGGCCCCCGAACGTTAAACCTCACAGGACTCTAATTCCTGGAAAGAGCTAATCCAGGTGGCGACTCCACACTAAGAGATGGCGGATTCAGGTTCGAACAGATCTAAAACGTTTTCGCCCTTTCTCTTTCAACCTTTTTCCCGGGTCCCCGACCCAGCGCACCTTTTTTTCCAAACACCCCGTCTCCACACGCTCTCATCTCACCACTCCGTGTCGCCCGCTCACAGCATCATTTAACTTAGTAGAACAATCTTTCCTAGAATTTTAGACAGTCTTTTCGAGAATCCACTTTATTTCTTGATTAGAGATTTCTACTTGACCACTAGTCTGAGGGTGATATGGAGTAGCAACCTTATGATGCACTCCATTCTTTTGCATCAAACTCTCAAAAGTCGTATTGATGAAATGTGAACCTCCATCTCTAATTATGGTCCTAGGAACTCCAAATCTACTAAATAATTACTTAAGAAACTTAGCAACTACTCTAGCATCATTCTTACTATATGCGCTAGCTTTCACCCATTTCGAAACATAATCAACTGCAACCAGAATGTAATTATTACAATTGGAGGTTGGAAATGGTCCCAAACATCAAAAAGTTCCACTTCTAAGATGTTTTTAATGGCATCTCATCCCATGGATTAACAATATGTTTTACAGAAATAAGATTTTCATTTAGAAAGAATTCATTAATATCACCAGTTTCACCTATAGGTCCCTTATCATCTTCTAAATGAGATAAGTGATCAGCTACGGTATTCTCACTTCCCTTTTTATTCCTTATTTCTAAGTCAAATTCTTGTAAAAGAAGGATCCACCTAATTAATCTAGGTTTGGCATCTTTCTTAGCAAATAAATACCTCAAAGCAGCATGTTCTGTATAAACTATTACTTTAGATCCAATCAGATATGATCTAAATTTATCACAAGCATATATGACTGCTAACATCTCTTTTTCCATAGTTGTGTAATTGAATTATGCAGAGGACAAAATGTGACTTGCATAATAAATTACATGCAAATTCTTTTCATACCTTTGACCTAAAACACAACCAACAGCCACATTACTAGCATCACACATCAATTCAAATGGCAGAGTCCAATTTGGTTTCACAATTATGGGTGCGAAAATTAGTGCTTGTTTTAAAGTGTTGAAGGCTTTTAAACAGTCATTAGAGAAATCGAATTTCACATCTCTAACTAATAAATTAGTTTAAGGTTTAGCTATAACCGAAAAGTTCTTAATAAACCTTCTGTAAAATCCATCATGGCCTAGAAATGATCTTATTCCCTTAACATTTATGGGAGGAGGTAATTTCTCGACAATCTCGGTTTTTGTTATATGTACATGAATTCCCTTCTCATCTATCTTATGACCTAAATTTATACCTTCATTAACCATAAAATGACATTTCTCCCAATTCAATACCAAATTAGTTTCTTGACATCTAACAAGTACTTTATCCAAATTTTCTAGATATTTTTAAAAGAATCTCCATATATAGAGAAATCATCCACGAAAACTTCCATAATATCCTCAACAGACTTACTAAAAATAGCATAAACACACCTCTAAAAAGTAGCCGGAGCATTGCACAACACAAAAGGCATTCTTCTATAAGTAAAAGTACTAAATGGACATGTAAAAGTGGTTTTGTCTTGGTCATCTAGCTTAATATGAATTTAAAAATATCAAGAGAATCCATCAAGAAAATAGTAAAATGCATGACCTGATATCCTTTCTAACATTTAATCTATAAATGGTAAAGGGAAATCGTCTTTCTTAGTGGCTGCATTTAATTTTCTGTAGTCTATGTAAACTCTCCATCCAGTTGTTGTCCTAGTAGGAACTAAGTTACCCTTTTCATTTTGAACTACAGTAATACCTCCTTTTTTCGGAACACATTAAGCAGAGATTACCCACTCACTATCTGAAATTGGATAGATAATTCCTGCATCTAGTAACTTAATAATTTCCTTTCTAACAACTTCCTTCATGTGAGGGTTTAATCTTCTTTTCCTCTCTATCTTAGGTTTACTATCATTTTCCAAATTTATAGAATGCATTATTATATTAGGGCTAATCCCTTTAATATCAGAAATTTACCAACCAATACTCCTAATTCTACCATTTATTGTCTCCAATAATGCTTCTTCCTGCACATTAGATAACTTACTAGAAACGATAATTGGTAGGGTATTGTTGCTTCCTAAAAATGCATGCTTCAAATGACTAGGCAATTGCTTCAATTCTAATAAGGGTGGTTTATTTATAGAAGGTGGTGTAGGTTCATCCTCTCTAACTAATTTTTTTCAATTTTAGATGAATATTCTACATTTTACACAGATTCAGATGTTGACTCTTTATGAGATGTAACATGAAAAATTTCATCTACGCATGTATCAATTAGGTTATCAATCATGTAATCTCCACAAAACTTATCCCAATGCATGTTAGAAAACATTTTGACTCAAAACAAAATAAAATAACAAACAAATATATGAATAAAATAAAAGCATACCATAGTCTCCAGATCTTTAAAACACACTTGCCTTCCCAGGCAACGGCGCCAAAAACTTGATCGTAAGGTTGTGACTCTATTTATTTTGAGGGCTTATATTTCGGTAACGTTTCCAAAAACCTTGTTCCCCACTCTTCTACTAACAAGTTAAGAAGTTCAAAATACGAACATGTGCTGTCAATACAGCTTATCAAATAGAAAAATGGTGACCACTACAAGTATATAGTTTCGATGTAGTTTTAAAAGATATCAATCCCACAGGGAAGGAATTCGGTTCTAAACACCAACTAGAGTTACGGGGTAAACGAATATAGATAATTTTTATTGTTGTGGATTGGTTGGGATATGATGGTAAATAAATAGATAAATGTATGAATAGATTAGAGTAGAAGAAATCGATATAGATTATCCCTATGAACAAGTATAGCAAAGAAAACATGCAAAATCATCAAAGATATTACGTACACTAGACTACTTTAACAGATTTGGTTCTAGACACTCAGATATTCAATTATTCACCGCAGAGCAACAAATGAAAAAACTATTCTAAATCTAGTGCAAACGAATTAAGATTATTATATAAACCTGGATAACAATAGTATTATGCTTAGTACGGGTTACTCTCACATAGCCATATTTAGCAAGTTATCATTCAAAAAATGTTAGCTCACTAAAAAGTGTTATAATCACAGATCTAGTGATTATACATAATCTTGTTAACCCCTAGATCACTCTTAAAGTTAACTCAAAAGCATATAACTTGATTAATATAAAAGACTCAACACGTAGTACATAATATGACACATAGAAATATCATAAACTTCGAAATAGAAAGTATAAGTAGAAAACAAAACAAAGTTGTAAGGTATCCAAGTGAAAGCTAAAGTTGATCAAACCGTATCCACTCTTTAATGAGAGTTGTCCATTCCCGCAATTCCTTCGTCTGCTTTGAATTCGGTCTCAGCTCGTACAGAACCTCCGCTAGGATGCTATTCTTTTTTAATATTGAATAAATGAATATTGAAGAACGAAAACTTTTATTTATAAGTGATTTGCAATTACACTTATAAAACAATCGCTCGAATATGTAGAGAAATCTAGTGATCGAAATAAGGTTCAAATCACTTATACATTTTCTCGCTAACTTAGAACGAAGCGAAATCTACACGATTTTCTCTCTAAAACTATGTATTCACGTATACCACACTACATACCATATAGCATATACCACACCCCACAACACACGAAATTATGGAGTTTGGAGCCCTATTTACAGAGTATGAAGGGTTGCATCCGTTCAGACAAAGGGTCGTGTCCACTGGCGAAGAGTTACACCACTTCATTGTGATTGGTTGAATTAGTTTGATCTCATCTACAATGGAAAGGCACCTTTTTATGATTGGTTGACTTCCAAAAGGTGTCTTTTCATCTGACAGTTCATGGCGGTTGATTGTTCTTATCTGGCGGTTGAAAGAAGAGAAGTGTTGACCAAAAAACCGTCAAGGTCGCGACCGTGAATGTATGTCGTGACTGTGAATACTTGGTTGGCAACTTTTTGTTGTGAAGGTTAATATGCCTTTTTCACATGCTTCCTCTTTGCGATTTCTAGTGATATTTGGCATCTTCAATCCTTTGCTAATTCCTTAAGTTCCACACATCTTTTTGCACCTTTTTCACTCTTTTTGCATAAATTTCCAACTTTAATCATTTTACTTCCAAGATTTACCTAGTACCCGCATTTGCATCAAAAACAACTACATACCACATGAAATCTTTTATGTGAAGTATAAAATGACTTAAACCATAATGTTTTATGATTGAAAATATCATGATTATAAGTGTAAATATACACTTATCAAGCACCATGTCCCAACCGACCCTCGAATCAAACCAGTAAAGTAGAAGCTGCGACGCTTGAGGCTGGAAAGGGTAGAAAAAGTCAAAGCGGAACTAGCCAAGCAAATCGAGGCCAAATTCTTGGTAGTGGTTGAATATCCAATTTGGTTAGCTAACATTTTCCTAGTGGCAAAGAAGGATGGCAAGGTTAGAGTCTGCGTAGATTTTTGGGACCTAAATAAAGCCTCCTCAAAGGATGACTTCCCCTACCCCACATTGACATATTGGTCGATAACGACGCAAGGGCAGCCATGTACTCCTTCATGGATGGTTTCTTAGGATACAATCAGATCTTAATGCCCTTTGCTAATAAAATCAAGACAGCCTTCATCACAGAATGGAGCGTATACTGTTATAAAGTGATGTTAGATGGATTGAAAAACATCGGAGTAACATATCAGTGGGCCATCACAACGCTTCTTCATGACATGATACATAAAGAAGTTGAAGTCTATGTAGACAACATGCTTGTTAAGTAACACACTAGAGAAGAGCACCCAGCTATCTTGGAAAAATTCCACACCAAAATTGAAAAATACAATCTGTGTCTGAACCTGAAGAAGTGTGTATTTGAAGTAACTTCTGGGAAACTTCTTGGTCATATAGTCAGCCAAAAAGGAATTGAAATGGACCATGACAAAAGCCACGCCATCGGTGAAATGCTTGCGCCAAAATGGAGAAAGAAGTCCGCGCATTTCTGGGGTCTCTATAGTATATCAACAGATTCATTGCAAGGCTCACAACAATCTACGAACCAATATTCAAGCTCTTAAAAAAGGACCAACTGGTTGTTTGGAATGATCAATACCAGATTGCATTTGGTAAAATCAAACAATACTTGATAAGCCCACTAGAACCTTGATCCTACACTTAGCTATTAAGGAGACATTAGTAGGGGCATTGCTGGTACAAGTGCATGAAGATAGGAGCGAGCATTCAATCTACTACCTCAATAATAAATTGCTTGAATATGAGTCATGCTACACTCTGGTAGAAAAGATTTGTACAGCAATGATTTGGCTAACAAGGAAACTACGCCATTATTTCCAATCCTACAGAATTCAGGCCATTACCAAAATCAATCCGATGAAAAACCTATGCCAGTCGCCAACCTTAGCCGGGAAACTCTCAAGGTGGTTACTACTCTTATCAGAATTCGACATCGAGTATGTAACTAAGAAAGTAATTAAGGGAAGAGTAGTCATAGAATTTCTGGCTAATCAACCATTGGAATTTGATTACATCGAGAATCTCGAATTCCCAGATGAAAAATTAGCACAAATAGAAGAGACCCGAACAGAATGGAAGATGTTCTTCGATGGGGCCATGAATAGAAATGGGGTCGGTTTAGGAGTTGTCTTCATAACCCTGCAAAATGAAGTCATCCCACTATCAAAGCTATTAGAGTTCCCAATAACGAATAATGGCGCAGAATATGAAGCATGTCTATTTAGATTAGAAGCGCTTAAGAAGGTGCTGGCGAAAGAAGTTTCAGTAGTCGGGGACTCTACTTTAGTTATCAGACAAGTGACCGGAGAGTGGAAAATCAAAGAAGAATCACTATGACCTTATGAGGAAGCAGTCTGGAAGGCCTCCCAAAGGTTCATGAAAATTACTTTCCAACATGTACCAAGAGATGAAAACCAAATGGCTGATGCACTTGCTACACTAGCATCAATGTGGGAAGGTCCCCAGGCTCAACCTATAAAACTAGTGATTCTTCAAACAGCCAAAGAACCTTTCAACTATCGTCTAGTGGAAACTAAGGATGAACAAGGCACCGGTAATTGGTTTTTGGACATAAAAATTTTTTTGAGAAACGGAGAATATCCAAAGGGAGCAATAGACTCAGAATGAACTTCTTTGCGACGGTTGGTAGTATAATTCATATTAATGGATGCAGACTTGTTCAAACACACATCTGAAGGGTTATTGCTAAGATGTCTCACTGAAAAAGAGGCATTGATGGTCATCCAACGAACACATTTGGGAGATTGTGGGCCCCACATGAACGGTTTAGCACTTGCCAAGAAAATTCAATGCCAAGGCTACTTTTGGATGACGATGGTCTCAAACTGCATAGCTGAAGTCAAAAAATGCCACGAGCGCCAGACCTATGGAGACATCAGCCACTTACCCCTATCTGAGCTCCATAGCTTATCTACTCCTTGGCCTTTCTCAGCGTGGGGCATCGACATTATTGGCGAAATTCGACCAAGTTCATCTAATGGACATCTTTTTATTATAGTAGCAGTCGACTACTTTTCAAAATGGGTAGAGGATGAATCTTACACCAATATCACCGCTAAGAAGATGGCCAAGTTCATAGAAAAACACATCTTTTCTTGATATGGTATCCCGCATCACATCGTATCAAATAATGGGGTTCAGTTCCAAGGATATACATCAGATCAGATAGAAAATATGGGATCGAACACCATCGATCATCGCCATATAAACCACAAGCCAATGGGGCAGTAGAGGTGGCCAACAAATCGATCAAGAAAATTTTGAGCAAAATGGTTGTCACCTACAGAGATTGGGCTGATAAACTACCATTCACAGTGTGGGGATACAGAACTAGCTTTAAAACTCCTACCAACAAAACCCCATTATCGCTAGTATATGGGATGGAGTAGTATTGCTCGTCCAAATGGAGGTGAAATCCCTTTGAGTAGCCTTGGAAGCGAGATTAAAGGAATCAAATTGGGCAAGAGACAAATTCAAATAGCTAAACATGATAGATGAACAACAATTGAGAGCGTTAGACCACTTACAGATGTATCAACAACGTATGGTTAGGGCATACAATAACCGAGTCAAACTTAGAAGCCAACCTTTGAGAAGGTCCTTACGTTGTGAAAGGAGCAGCCAAAATCATGTGGTTTTTATTCTGAAGCAAATGAGACCATCAAATGTGGATGTTCGGGGAAAGTTTTTCCCAGACTGGGAAGGTCCTTACATCATGAAAGGAGTAGCCAAAATCATGGACATGGATGGGAATGAATTCGTCAACCCCGATTAACCAAGACAAGCTCAAGCACTACCAAGTTTAGGGTTAAAAGGAAATACATCAAAAAAAGTAGTACACAAAAAAAGAGAAAAATGTCAAAAGTCCGTTTATTAGCAGGCATTTAACTAGCTGGGAAACAATTAGGACCTTTATTTGTAAAAAGTAATAAAAGTTCGCTGAGTTGAAAACCCGTAAAGGGAAACTTAGATAAAAATTAGGGCACTGTGAGGAATAGAGTGACCACTAGTTAGAAAACCTGTTATAGGCTAGCTGGTGGTAGGATTCAAACCATTGGAAAATTTGTACCCTCTTTAAAATCATTTATGAAATGTCATTATTGTTGCAAGATTTATGTTTATGTTACATGGATGTGTGCATGCAAAATATCACAAGTAAACATATCAAATTTCAATAAAGTCTCATAATGTCAAAAACAAATCAAACAGTCAAACACAAGTTTGAAAATCGGAATGACAAAGTATATAAATCTACGGGTGCCAATCATTCCTACAAGCATGCTTCCTCGAAGTATGAGGAAGAGGATCCAAGCCATCCTCATCTCGCTCCCACTCTAGTAACACCTTGAAATGTTGACCTGCATCATGAAGACTCCTAATCTCACCCAACCATCCGTGATAAAACTCATCAGTATCAATAGTCTCTAGGGCACTATTATCTAAAGCAACAATGGTAGCTCAAGCTCAAAGTCTCAGTATAGCATCCGGTCTGTCAAGACCGAATTCATGGAAACGGGTCAAACATAGAAGCCTAAGGACTTGCTACCGATGTCTGTACTGCCTACACAGATGGGAAGGAGAATAGGAGGTGACACCGAATAAGCCCATCAGCAGCACACCGGAATCGTTCACGTTAGTGACCACGGACGGAATCTCCAACCAAGGACTGAGCCAGCGGATCTTAGAGGCCCCGATAAGAGAGAAAAATCTCGATCCAAGCCCCTTCACTTAACGAGCGATGGTCCTTCATGAAGAAACCCTTGGGACCATAATGTGAAGGGAGATACCAGGCCTTACCCAAATGAGGGTCGGTAGTTAAACAAAGCTTCTCCAGCAACCACACCTACACGGATTTCATTTAAATAAGCAGATGAAATTCACAAAGAAAAGGGTGAAAATGTATACCTCGAGCAAAGTGAAGTGGTCACCCACTAGGTTCAGGTTCACCGAAGCAGCATCCATATGAACCAAGCTCTCTACTAAAGCCAAAGCCACAAGAGAAAGGCCAGTAGATAGTGGGTCAACAATCGATAGCAAGCGAAAGGGGGTAACTACTCCAACCCCATAAATGAACTCTGCCAGAAGAAGTAAGGCCACCATGGAGGGCTACGCAAGATGAGTGCTGGGTGTAGTATCGCATCAGCTAAGAAAAGCCTCGACTCGAAAACTGCCCAGGAGGGGCGGATAAAAAGCGGTTACTAGATTCTAGGTTCTACATCCTCGCAACTTATCCTCGCCCCCAAATTGGAAAGAGGGAAATGAAAAGGAAAGCCTCACAGGAGTTGGATTCTTTGAAAAAGGAAGCCCCAAGATGGCATGATATTCCTCGACCAAAGGGCAAATCTCAAGGTCAACAAAGTGGAAGACATGGTGGCCTGATCCCAAAACTTCAAGTCAACATGGATGAAGACCATGTTCACGGTCTTGGAAGCGAGGTATTGGAGGCCTCTCACCCCGAACCCATCAAGCTTTCGCCAATCAAGCCACTGGATGTTACAATGAAAGGCCTTAAGTCGCTCATTGTGTGTCGACATCGGTGAGCAAAACCTAAAACAAATCCCTCAAAATTGGTGTTGCCTACACACGTCAACCAGGAATATTAGCATAACATATTCATTCATTCATACACATAACACATTCACAAACAAGCATTCAATCTCATAAAACAAAGATGCAACAAGTATGGACCCACCACGCAGCAGCCAAAGTCCCCTCCACTTTCTATAAAAGCCAAGTTTTCGTACTTCTACAAAAAGCTATCTAAGAATCCAATTCAAAAAGAAAAAGAAAAAAAAGAAAAGCTCATATGCATCATCTATATACTGTCTCCACCCACCGAGTCTCTAGGCTCCATGGTAGCCATCTCAAAGTCTTCAGGGCACTTCCGGAAGCACCAGCGATCGAGCCATGTACAAGAGGGCCTTGAGGGGGGTCGAAGAAGCCAAAGTCCCTCGCAGGAGTGGGTAGTGGCTCGATACTTAACTCGCCGAGCAAGTCAATGAAGTCAAAATCGAGGTATGGGTGAAACTCTCAGAAGCAACACGCTCCACCGCTCGAGCTCGATCAACCTCGGTGTTCTGGCACAACAGCTCCTGGTACTGGGTATCTAGACTCTGATATTGAGTGTCCAAAGCCTGATAGCGAGAATCCAAGTCCTGGTGGCTGATGTCTAATTTCTGGAAGTGACCCTCGAGCTCCCGATAGTGCTACTCGTAGTCATCCCCTCTTGCTAACAATGCCTGCAATGATTGAGACATGCAAAAATCATGATCATATATAACATAACATTTCATGCTTACATGCAAAATCAAGCATAAATAGGTAAATGATTGAGACATGCAAAAATCATGATCATATATAACATAACATTTCATGCTTACATGCAAAATCAAGCATAAATAGGTAAAGAAAAGAAGCGTACACCGGTGACCCCGTCCTGCTATATCATAATATCCCTCAATAAAAGGGAATGCTGGGCAACCCGATCAATCTCCTCTCGGGTAAAGTACATAGAGAATAACCAGATGTCAAACAACCAAAAACTGTTACACTATGTTTGGAGATAAGATTTTTAATCAATGACTCACATGAGTGGCATCGGAAGGGTCATAAGCCAGTGTGTGGAGGCTTTAAAGGATAGACACCACCCTTGCTATCCCCGTATAACTCATCAAGCTTAAAGACGAGTCAAAAGGAACCGCGAGTCTTCCCTTGATGATACCCGAGGTAGTGGAACTCATTCCCCCGGCCAAGGCATTCAAATTGGGAACTCGAGCCCTCTTCCGGTCAACCTTCTACAATGACAGACAAACAATTTTTTTATCCTCGAATCACACAATTTTTGAACGTCCGACAATCTTCAAATGGGAGTTCTCCTTGTAAAAAAAATGTTTGGGACCCTAAATAAATATTTAGGACCATAGAAAATATTTAAAAGCCTCAAAATCAAAATTTAAGCGCTTAAAATATTTTTAAGGGACATAAATATTTTTTTAAGGATCCAAAATAATTTAATTGGATTATTTGGAAATTTAGGTATATATAAAATTGTATATATATAAATAAGTATATAAATATATTTATAATATATAATAATAAATTAAAATAATAAAAAAGTATGATTGCAGTGGCCCAAAGAATTCCTTAATTAAGGAATTCTTCGGGCACCACCGTCGCTGAACTCTTCAGCGAGGGTGGCCCTTGCTGAATTCAGCGAGGGTAGCCCTCGCTGAAGAGTTCAGCGAGGGTGGGGGGCTCGCCGAACTTTTCGGTGAGCCCTGTTTAAACTTGTCCAGAATTTCTATAAATTCGGGATATTTTTGGATTTAAAGGGGCTCGAAAATTTAGACAAAAAGATTAGATTATCAGATAAAAAGAAAACAACAAAAATATTTTCTTTAATAATTTAGATCCAAATCACATTTGGATCTCAAATTTTGATTATTGTCATCTATTTCTTCTTCCTACATTTCTTAAAAATCTTCAGATATTCTCGGGTCTAAAACAAGTTTAGAACCTGAGTCTAATTTTCTTTTGGATAAATATTTTCTTCAAAGATTTTCGGATCCAAAAGACATTTGGATTCCAAATTTTAATTGTTTTCAAATCTTTTTTTTTTTCATCCAATTTTCTTTAAATATCCTCAGATATTCTCGGGTCTAAAACAAATTTAGAACCCGGAATCTGATTATCTTTTTGGATAAATAAACTCTTATTTTCCAATTAAACTACAATAAAACCAAAATGAACGAGGAACACTCCCGAGGATCGATAGGATACGCCGAAGTGGATTCATACCGCAAGGGTAAGCCTCTGAGTTCCTAGAACTGCGGATTCCGTGCTTTCATCTGCTTCATTTCTCATTTTAATTTTTATTTTTAGCCTAGGAATTATTTTTATTCCTTGTTATTGTAAATAATGTTGTAATTCTCTTCATCTTTATTTCTTTTCTTTATTTTTTTTGAATACCCCCACGAAGGGAATAAAATATATTCCCGGATAACAGATCTCACCTTATGCCATGCGGTCATTTTCACTAATAAAATTGACCAATATACGTGTAAATAAAAATAAATTATTTTTATTTAAATTAACAACTTTAAAATCATTGATGTTTTAATTAGGCCACATGGGTCTCGCCAAAATTAAATCGAACATACGTGATATCCCATGTGCTAACCATTGTGGATGCATGTTAGATGTATGTTTAGGATTTTATTTTTCCTTCGAGTATTGCACATATTTTATGGAAAATGTAATTAATAGGTTAGCGGGCAGTTGCATCCCCCGATTTTTTGAAGCCCTGTAATTTTTACTTTCCGCATTTATTTTCTGCATTTATTTACTACTTTGTGGATGATTTATTATTCCGCCTTGTGGATGATTTGTTATTTTTGCACATACGTGAATCATGCATTTAAAATTAAAAACGACCTAAGTGCGAATATGCACAATTAAGAGAATACGGTTTTCTATAGATGTAATATAATGTGATCACTTAAGAAATAAGCAACTTATCCCGGACCCTAATCTCTATGTCTTGGTGGGCCGTCCCCCGAACGTTAAGCCTCACAGGACTCTAATTCCTGGAAAGAGCTAATCCAGGTGGCGACTCCACACTAAGAGACGGTGGATTCGGGTTCAAACCGATCTAAAACGTTTTCGCTTTTCTCTTTTCAACCTTTTCACCGGGTCCCTGACCTGGCACACCTTTTTCCAAACACCTCGGGGGACCACGCCTATGACTCCATGCGCTCTCGGCACACCGCTCCATGTCGCCCGCTCACAGTGGCAACTCTGCTGGGGATTTTTCTAAAACTTGTTTTTTCATAGTTTTAGATTTTGGATAAGTGCTGAAAATTATTGATCACATTATTCCGTTTTCTCTTAATTATGACATATTCATTATAACGCATTGTAGTAGAAGGGATTAGCCTATAAGTCTAAGGTACCCTTATTACTGCGAAGCTTTCTCTTGTACTAATCTGCCTCCCTGAGAAAAGATAGTACTTGAGCGAGTGGAGCACTTGTTACCATATCGCATGTACCTCCCTTAACCCATTTAGGGAGAGGCTTGGAGTGTATCTTAGCGCAACAATAACCTTCTACATCAACAACCCATTTGTAAAACTCATGTAAATAAACCATAGGCATTTTCCCTAGGGTGTTACCCAAACACGTGATCATGCATTATATTTTCTTGCAGATGCGCTCCTTAGAATCGTCATGGTACTAAGATGAACCAAACTTAGGATAGAGACTAGCCAAAAACCCTACACGCGGGAGTTTTATGGTTGGAAGTTTGGACATTTCAAGCTATGTGATACATGTATACTACTTTCAATTTGTCACTGAACAAATGTCATACTAATCATGACTTTTTGTGCAGACACTTGAATGCACACGCTCATGATATTAAATGTACATGTCACGTTATCATCACAATATCACATACAGGCACAGTTGACACTATAGATCATGTCACCTAGGATACCATACAACCACATAGGGACATCACTTACCCCTTTTTCAACTAGATGTCCACTTGACATCCTACTATTGGCTTGCACATGGCAAACATACCTTCCTTTTGCTACGTGATGTCCACTTAACATTCGACACTTAGCCCACAAGGGGCAATAATATATCCCACATGTTACCCATGAGATGTCCACTCAATATCCAACTCACAGCCCTTCCAAGGCAATCACACACACCAAAAGCCCAAACGGGGCAAATACCTATCCAAAACCATTTTTCCCACATTAAAGGATATCACAGTTGATGTCCTCAACCCACGCAAGGCAAACTTACTTCAAAAGTCTTAACTTACCAAATCTTCAAGAGTATACACCTCATACCCGAATCATTCACCCACATGGGGCAATAATTCATGTATCACCACATACCGTCAAATAGTGATGACCACATAGGTATCCAAAAACTCTGCCCTAATTGGGCGAAACAACTAAATCATTCATTAGGTAGCTACATACGGTAGTTATTTTCATTTTATTAAGGTATGTCACACCGCTTACCCGAAACAATTTTGACCTCCTCATTCCTCAAACCATTAACCTATTACCACATAGGTAACTTAGTCACCTTACTTACACCACTCATATTACGATGTCACACCGATATTGTACAAGTCTCAAATCCAACCCTCGTTGTTGGATTTTCATTTCCACATATTTTCATCTTTACCTAATGACTAACCTTTTTTGTTTCAAATGGATTGACATACATGTTATTTCACATTATGGCACGCTAACCTCTTGTGAATGCAGCCATAACATTAAACATCTCACGCATTTCCCGCATCATGAATCATATCATGAATCTTACATGCACAGTCTAATATTCTGCTCATGTATCAAAGGGGCTTGGAAGAGGCTTGCTCATCGCCTGGTCCGCATTTCCCCAATTGTGGCCAATCTGGAGGGGGTTCCATACACTGACTCAAGCGAGGACTCGAGTTCAGACTTAGATTTGGTTCAACACACTATTATGACAAATCCACAAGAAGAAGGCGCTAGGGAAGATCACCCTGTCCGCAAGGATAAAATTCTCAGCAGCCGTCGGTGAGCGCCGAGATTGTAGCTTCCATAAACACCTTTGCCAACAGCGAACAGCTAGCTACGCTCATTCGCCAACACATCGGGAGGACCTAGAATGTAGTGTCCAACCCGGAGGTCACCCTTAACAATGTTAATCTGACAGGGGGACCTCCTACTTCACTCATGATGCCCCTACCTCCTACTACCTATTACCAGTTCAGTGCAGGACAAAGTCATCCTATCTAGCCAGCATTCGTACCAGGGCCTTTCTACTAAGGAATGACCCAATAGCCTATTCCCAACTAGAGTACGTCGATCACCTCACAGTTCCAGACACCTCAACTATCCCATTTTGCGGCATATCCCCAAGGGCAATATGGCTCTTATCCAAGCTTAGGGGACGCTATCCTCCAACAACCTGGCATGGCAGAACTATGGCAACAGTTCTTGGCCATTCACGGTGGCCACCTAAAGAACACGTACCCTGCACAACCGATAATCGAGGATGAAGATAGCTTACCCCCAAACTTCGCAATGCCGCAGTTTGAGAAGTACGTAGGATCTGGCGACCCACGCGCTCACTTAACGCATTATTAGACAGTGATGAGAGCATTGAGGGTCAGTGAGTGAATGATGGCTAAGCTCTTCGTCGTCACCTTAGGCCACCCGATCAACGAATGGTACAGCCACATTCCACTAGACATAGCTACCAATTCCTCGCTTAAGCTATGCTAGAGCATTATGGTTTCAACTCTCAGATGGAAACCACAATGCAACATCTGGAGGCCATAAGGCAAAGGCAGCGTGAAAACTTCAAATCTTACTATACATGTTGGATGCCCACACAAGTCAGGTTGTAGACTCGTTTGACCCTACCGGAGATGATAACATAGCTGCTGGATGGTGCACTACCACCATATAGGAACAAATTTGGATCTGATTTCTTCTCTAGCTATCAAGAAGTGTTTAAGAAGGTAGAGCGGATGGAGCACTTCGAATCCATTGATCCTTTTGGGGGGAACTAGCATGAGGAATCATTATGTAATAAAATAGCATTTAGCTACTTAGCCTACGAGGCTTCTTTTGAATTATCTTTGAATAAATTAAACATTTTTTATTTGCTTGATATTTTATTAATGACATCACGCATTCTCATAAACATATACATAATGTTTTTAGCACACGTGACACATCATTTCATGAAATTAATTTGGGTATAAATGGATTCCCCATAATAAATTCAAATGATTTGACTCTTG
>CATIWQ010201764.1:0-16752 GCA_949673415.1 Euphorbia schlechtendalii | reverse complement strand
TATTATTTCTTCCATGTTAAGTTTTTCCAAAATCTTAATAATTTGCATAATTATCTGTCATACCCGCAATCACCAAACAATCATAAATGCAAAGAAGTTGTAATGGTTTTTCTCTTGAATTTGGTTTCAAAAATCAAATGACTTTCTGAATTTTCAAATGCACCCTGTTATCTCCTAATTTGTATAAAATGCGTAGCTTTACCCCTTTCATCCTAGGTGGCATATGACATGGATATTATTGACTGCAAAGGCACGTCATTGACCAAAAAATTTTGAAAAAAATAATAAAATTAATATTAAATAAAAAAAATCTCAAAATTTCGAAAATCCCTCAGAATTCATCTTTCGTCCTCTACCCTAATCTCAATTCATCCCTTTCCGTAACCCAGTAAATCCATAAATGCAATCTCTTCCTCCGTTTCTCATCATCGGCGTCATTCCACTACAGCTCGTCGCTCGTTTTGTTGTTGGAACTCTCAATATTGGATGCTCATAAGAACGATTTCTGTAGAGCTAAGTGTCAAACATAGTAAACTGGTCTGATTGGTGAAATTGGGAGCTAAGGTTTGAGAAAATTATGGAGATTGGTGTACAATTGGTTGAGACCATTGTTAATAGGTCGAAGCAACTCTTACCCCCGTTCTTCAATTAGTAAAACAAAAGGAAGAAATATCTCATTCTTTCAATATCATCCAATATCCCGACTCTTCACCATTCTTTCAACTTTTTTCATTGTATTTTTTGGCTAATTTTTGTTCCAATTTCACTAGCTACTATATATGAATGGTGATTAATTAAAGCAGTAAGTGATTGAGATTGTAAAATAACTGTTTGTTCTATGGGATTAAGGATGTGAAGAACCGGGGAAGTTGGTGGTTTTGATAAAATAAAATTTTTTGAGATTTGAATGAATTTTTTCATAGTTCTTTTTACAATTTTTCCAAAAATTCCATGTGTCAAATTTTCATTTGTTGACTTTTTCATTGTGCCACAGAGTAGGTTGCACTGGTTTGGTTTAGCATTTACAAGGGTTAAAGATATACACTTTTTATCAACTTCAAGGCACAACGGGGTGCATTCGAAAGATTAGGGGATCATTTGATTTTTGAGATCAAATTTAGGGGGCAAAATATTTATTAGAACTTTAAAGAATAATAAAAAAATTTAATACAATATACTATAAACATCGATAAGGCTCTATCCACATTTTATTTTATTAAAATTCACATATTTTTTAAAGTAAATAATTATAACATCCTTCAGGTTTACACTAATACACTACTAACTCCATGTATTTTGTCAATATGATTATTACGTCCCTGGGTTTTGTATCCATCCAATTACAACCTCCTTCCGTTAAATTTTTTCACTTTTCCATCCAAATTTATGATATATTAAAAAAATTGCCCTTATTTTCATTCTTTGTCCATTAAGCTTATTTTCACAACATATTTTATCATACAATTATTTTATCTCTTTGTATTTGTAGTTTTTCTATTGTTTTTGTGTTTGTTATTTCTATTAATTGACTCTCCTAACATGTATAAGGATTTTATTGGTTATTTAATCATTTGTAAAAAAATTGTAGAACATAACGAAAAATAAATTTTCAAATATGCTCTCATTTTTATATGATTGGGGTTGAAAACTTAATGGAAAATCATATTGAATCATTATTTGTAATTTGCATATTTGCATTGCACCTCCTCTCAACAAAATACATATATAAAATTTTCATTATTAGAGACATTTTTCAAATGCACAATCACAAAAAAATATATTTTGTATAAATTAATTTAATTCATAATTAACAACTTGATATTCAGGATATACTTTTAAAAGATAATGACCAGCTCATGTGCGTATATATGTATCGATTCAATGATTATTTTGTTTAATTTATTCAAATGTAAGCAAATGGAAAAATTACAAAAATTGAATTTTATATGATTGAAATACTTAACGTAAATTGAAAATGAACAAATTGATTACTTATCAAAGTCCCTAATCTTTTATATGTTATTTGTATTATTATCCATATAATTAAATCTTTTTACTTTTATATCAATTTGATGGAAAACGAAATGGAAATTTGAACCTAAATCAATTTAATGCATATGAAACATGACAACCTCTTTGAAAACCACGTTACTGATAGAGAGAGAGGGGCTTCTAAGATAAAAATGGAAATTGAACCTAAATCAATTTAATGCATATGAAACATGACAACCTCTTTCAAAACCACGTTACTAATAGAGAGAGAGGGGCTTCTAAGATAAAAAAAATATTATATATGATAATTACAATGAACAAAGAATGAAGACAAGGGAATTTTTGTCAATATATCATATATTTTGGATGTAAAAATGTAAAAATATAACAGAAAAAGTTTGTAGTTGGATGAAGATGAAACTTAGGGAGATTGTGATTATAATGATAAAATCTGGGGAGATAGTAGTGTATTAATGCAAACTTGAAGGAGGTTATAATTATTTACCTTTTTTTTTAATTGTGATACGATACATCATAAAAGTAAGCTATATTATATATCTCTCCCAAAATTATTGTGTTAATAATCATACTTTGTTGAAGTTTATGTGTAATTATATTATACATGTTACTCGTATATTATGTTTGTTTAATTTAATTTGTTATCTTTTTTTTCGTTATTTTAGTATGGATCACATACAATATTTTAATAAAACTTCTTATTTGTATAACACAAATGATCAATTCAATCATAATTGCATATCAACTGAAAAAAATTACCGGTGATTACAAAACAAAAACTAAATAAATAACATATTTAATATGAGAACAAATGATGCTTTTTGCCAAGAGTAACAAATTATGCTTTTTGCCAAAGCTAAAGTATAATATTTATTCCGTAAACGATAAATTATAATCAAACGTTTATTTTACTTTAAATGTTCTATACGTTACTTTATCTTTCAAAAAAAATAATCATAATTTTATCTTTATTGCATCAAAATTTTCACTAAATAAAACTTTAATTTGTAAAGTCGGTATATTATCTTTTGGCGAAGGAACGTGATGCAACATTACCGTCTAATTTTAAACATGATGATTGGAAATATAATTGGTCTCTTTTCATGTTGAGAGGCAAGGAAAGTTTGGGACTTGATATTCCCTCATCAATGCTGGCCAAATCAGATTAGTTCTTGCAATAACTCGTGGTCATGGTTATTAACTCAACCTAATAACGGGTTGAACTCAAAATTTCTCCATTTGTTCAAGATGGTGGCAATATTGGGCAGCATCATGCATCCACTTCCTTTTGGGTTCCTCCAACACATAATTTTCTCAAGTGCAATATTGATGCCTGTCAGTTTGTTCGACAGTGGAACAAGGTTGGGACATGGCTGTGTAGTTCGAACATCTCGTGGAGAAATTGTGGCGACTTGAAAATAATTGTTGAAAGGCAGTAAAGACCTGAATGATCACGTAATCACCTCAGTTTTTAAAAAGCGTACAAATTTACTTAGGACGTTATATGTTAGATTCCGATTGAAGAGAAAAAATAAAAAATAATATTATTGAAAAGTTAAACCAATTAAAAATTAATATTTGATGCATTTTTTCAGAGAACAAGAGTCTCACATAGAAGCAATAGGTTTATTATGGTATAGGAATGAAAAAAAAAACTTAACGAAAAAAGAGAAAAAGGACCAATTTAAAAGTATCATTCAAATTTACATACATTACATAATAATACAACCGACCATTAGCAATCCCGCCGGGACGGCAACTCTATTACCAACCTCCGGCGAGAATCCCGGGACGGTGAATTGACAGGGCAGTCTATTCCTTGTTCATAATCTTCATATCCAATTTTCTTTCAAATCAAACAAAGAAACAGTAAATATCAAGTTAAATCAAATCTCAAATTTTTTCCAATTTAGTTCCTTTGATCATTGGATTGGCCTTAGCAATCTGCTCCTTCCCCATTGATTTGAAATCAAAGGTGCAACCATGTTGCTCCGGGTACCTGTGGGTCCCGCAGAATACCATCTCGCACCGGCACTTGAACCCGGTCAAACCGACCCGCTTCCGGCATGTCAAGCACCGGTTCGGCCGAACCGCCGGCGTCTGTTCTTCCTCTACCTCCTTTCTCTTAATACCTTCCTCTACCACCACCGCTGCTGCACCCGCTGACGGATGATGGCTACTGACTTCCGGCAGATCGATGACTGCGGGCGAGGAAGATACGGAGGTAGATGCAGTCGAGGATGAGGATGTCAACGGCGATGACGTGGTTACGGCGACTGTGGCAGCAGTTAGGGTTTGATTCAAAGCGAGCTTTGCGTTGGAGGATTGTTCCTCTTTCAGCTGCAGATCGCGGTAACATCTAGAACAGAGATTCTGCGTCGCCGGTGAACCGAAAAAACCGCAATTGTTTGCGCAGAGAACCGGTGCCTGACATCTGTGCTCCTCCGCCATCTCTCACTCCAATTCCTTCAGATCATAATAACAAATGATCGAATCAGATCCAGGAAGGATACAATTTCAAATTCTAAAATTCACCTTCAAAATTTTAAAAAAATTCAAACATAAAATAGAATTCAGTTACGACATCTCAAAATTCTAATCAAACATCAAAGCTCAGCTTCAAATTAAGCGATAAATCCAAACAAACACCTAAATAACATTCAAAAACACAAAAACTTTTAAAGAAACAAGAGAATCGGTTCACAATCGCAAAAGCAAACAACCAAATATCACATGAATATAAACAGTTCATCACAAAAAAAAACCAAAACAATCAAATCCTTCTCACCTGATGCCAGATTCATCCGATTAACAAGATCTAAAGCGAAGATAAGGTTCAAAATCCCAAAAACTTTTAAATAAACAGGAGAATCAGTTTACAGACGCAAAAAGAAATCAAACAACCAATATCGCATGGAAATTGAAAAAGTTCATCCCAAAAAAATCCAAATCATTCAAATCCTTCTCACCTGATGCTAGATTCGTCCGATGAACAAGATCCAAAGCGAAGGTAAAACGATGACAATCTTCTCAAAATCAATAGTAAACTGGTAATTGTTTGGAGGAAACGAAACAAGATTAAAACGATGGGATAGAGAATCTAAAAGAGGTTTAAGAAAGGAAGAAAAGAGAAGGAGAAGGCAGGAGGAGGAGAGTTCTTCTTTGTTTCTGTTATGGGACGAAGAAGATTCCACCCACCTTCTTCTTAGCTTTTTTTTTTTGTAAATTGTTTTTAATTATTTTGTACATAAATTTTCTTTTTCGTTTTTCATTTACCAAACAAGCAAAACCGTCCCGTTTGTTCGTCACTCTAATTAATTAACGCGTTTTTGTTAGAAAATAAAAGGAGTTAGTTTTATGGAAGCCTACCTGTACCAGCCTTAGGTTCAAAATCTTTCTGGAAGCCGTTTAGTTTAAGCTGCGTCAAACTTAAACGACCTTTTTTAGACGAGATAACGACCTTTTAACCTTTATATTAATTGGTGTATTTTATGCGAAAGTATGTAGTGGACGGGATCATATATACTTTTTTTTTTAACATTTTTATATTAATCATCTAATGAAAAAAAGTATCTAGAACCGGTTCTTATTATAAAAATTTGTATTTTATTTATCTTACATTACATGTTTACATATGGGTACCCAATCCTAGTCATTTTTCTCTCTTGGGTCAACCTGTACACTTGATTTTTTAATTAAGTTCGTAAGGAAATTTTCGATTTGATAAATTATAATATTATTTTTTATATATTTATATATTATGTTTAATAATTATTTGAAAATTTATATATTTTAACTTATTAAACTTTTAAACTTAAATCATATTAATGTTTATTCTCAAAAATTTCTAGCATACAAACAATCGCATTTTTGAGTAATTGATACTTTTTCTAATGATGTATTCTGCTTTTTTCTTTTCAACTTATTTGTAGGCATATTAATTGAATTAAAATTTACTTAATTTATTGCATATTTATAAATATGAAAAGAATAAATAAAAAATTAAAAAAATAGAACCTAAATAATATAATAGTTGCATAAATAAAGATTACTTTTACTACCACGAAGTGGCAAAAATTTGTTTAATACTCCCTCCATTTTTAAATAATTATCATTTTAAGGTTGTTTTCTGATATCAATATCACATTAATTAGAATGATAAAAAATACTTATTTACCCTTATGACTTTTGTTCATTTGAAAATTAATTAAACATTTTATTCTTTTTATCATTTTCAATATGCATTAAATAAGGGTTAAATGGACAAAATATGCATTGAGATCCTAAAACGACACTTATTTAAAAAAATTTTGAAGACCCTAGAAAGACAATTATTAATAAAAGAAGGTAGTATTTAATAATGAACATTATGCATAAATAAAATTAGTTTAAATATTGACATACATTGATGGGAGTATGATACAGGTGAGGGTTACTTTACTTCATCCTCTTTATGTACTCCGTATTTTTTTCTAATTCCTAACACTGTCTCATAATAGAGTAGCAAAAATATTTAATGCTAGAAAACATAAAATGACATTTCAGAAAAAAAAAACAAAGAGAATGAGGAATAAACCTTGGCATAGGGCAGCACCCGAATACTCTTGTCCATGCCATTCATACACCAATGGACATATATTCCCCTACGTGCAATTATATTTTGATGAAATTAGACATAAGACTCGTTTACTTCTGCGGTTGTCTTCTTGACCCACATTGTTGTTGAGAAATGACAAGGCCTGCATTCCCATATAATACCTCACACGGAAAATCATTAGGAAGCTTCATCTGCAGAAAAGTGCCGTGCAATGACAACCACATAAAAAGAGAAAATGAGAATAATAAATCAATGACATACATCAATACCTGTCTTAACTGAGTTAATAGAATGACAGCACCAAGAGCATAAACACCAGCCCATAATAGATGTGTTGAATGAGCAATCTAATCTGATTAAAGATTCACTTCACAGGATATAGCAGTATGTTTGTTAATTCACAGCTATATACGTCATGCTTCAGCTAATTAGTCTGTTTAAAATACAAGGGTGCATAATCTCAGTGCTGACTCGTGACACGCCTAAAGTTCTGAATTGCACATATCTACTTACTTCACTTACTTCATTTGCTGTTTATTAGAATTGAAGAACAAATTACATCAATTATGCTAACCAATTACAAAACAAAAACTGATCAAATTTATAAAAAAACAAAATAAGGAAACACCAAATTAATTATAAAAGCTTATCAAATTTCGAAGTTACCCCATTCCCAAATCTATCTCCGATTGATAGAATCAATATAAAAGGAAATGCCAAATAATATAATGACTAATTACTGATAATCAATTTAAAACAAACATAAAAGAAGAGACGAAAGGGAATGAATGTAAGAAACAATACCTCTAGCTTGCTGAGGAGCTGCCAATTCCAAATGATTTAATAAATTCACAATACCTTCTTCCTCTGGATTGATTCTTTCATGAATAATATTCAGTCTCCAAGTTCACGAAACCAGGCATGTAATATTTGAAGAAGAACAAGTGCTTTTCATTTCTATTTTTCGAAATTTCTTCAAAATCAAGTTTGCTCTATTGTTTCCATGTTCTCAATGTTATGTTTTTTCTTCAATTTTTTTTTCTATTATTGGTAATCGCATGTGGGTTTTGGTTCCTTCCTTAAAATTCATTTGTGAATGTAGCTGATTGTTGTTTTCCAGTTTGGATTGTTATAGATGAATTCAATAATTGATGAGTTTGTTTGATCAAAACCCCAATTAGGAAGGGTGAAATGTTGTTTAGTTTCAATGTGTTGTGAGATTTTGATATGTTTTTGTTTCAATGAGTTGCGATATTTCAATGTGTTTTGTTTTATTATGTTTATTCTCACATGGAAACCATGGGTTGTGAAATTTCAATATGTTTTTGTTTCAATGGGTTGTAAGTTTTCAATGTGTTTTACATGTCTCTAAATACTCCATTCCGGCCAAATCATTATTGGCATCTGCTGCATCAATAACAGCTATCTCCTTCATTTTGTCATGAATCGGAATACATTAGCATATAATGAATTCAGACATCACCTTTTGCATGTTGACCAAGTAACTGTTGAATAATAAACATGAATGTTTGTTCATGGATTTACAAGTTCATGAATTAGTCATTATTATGGTTCATGGATTTGGTTGGTTCATGAATTTAGTTGATACATGTATTCCATTGAAGAGTCATGTTGTTTTGAAGAGTTGTAATGTTTCATGAGTAGTCACTTATTTTAGTATAAATAGCATATGTCATTGAAGTTTTATAAAAAGAGAAATAATACAAAAACATATTCAGCTACACTTTTCTTTTATCTCTAACAGTTTTTGCATTCCTTTCATATTCTATTCTATTTTATTCCATTCCATTCTACCAACCAAACGAGACCTTAATGTTGTCATTTTTAGCTTAATAGCTAGTCGTTTATCTCCTTCTTGTTCTTCTTTCAACTGTTCGAGCTATAAAGCTTTGTAAAATTGTCAACGGAATGAATAACAGAATTCCTCTTTCTCTCTCTAACTTCTCTCACTAGTTAGTTACTGTTTTGGCGCGTATCATATGCCTTTTCTAAATCGTGTTTATTGGAGCTTCTCAAGATTTCTGAGTGCGAACAGATAGAAGTGATACCCGTATTCTACCGCGTAGATCCACCGCATGTTCTAGATATCATTGGAAATTATGGCGATGCTATGGCTCAACATAGAACTCAGTTTAATGAGTCAATGGTAGAGAATTGGAGCTGTATTTAGAAGGAAACAGCTTCGCTATCAGGCCTTTCGAGTAAGTTTTTCCATTAGTTCGTGCAATTATTAGTTCAACAGTACATATAAACTATCTATGAAATTGAAATTAGCTACTTAGTTCGTGCAATTATTTATAACAACATACTACTGTATTTACACAGAATCACAATTTTAGCTAGCTTTTTAGTTATGAGCAAATAATGTTCTTAAAAATATGAAATATCGTACATCAAAATTATTAGTTTTGAAATGATTTTTTTCAATTTGTGTTGATAAAAACCGATTCCAATCTCATTGAAGAAATCATCAAACAGACTCTTAACAAACTAAATTGTTTGTATCCAAGTGATTCTTCTTGTGATGGTAGATTAGTTGGAATTGATTCTCGTGTTGAGAAAGTAATGTCATTATTATGCAGTTCTGAAGGCGTACGCGTTCCGTAGATTCTATATTAAAGGATGTTGTTCCTATTTATTTAGCACAAGCATTTCCGATATGACTAGGAAAAGGCTCTCATGTAAGAAAGTCATCCTTATCCTTGACGATGTGAGAGATTTAGACCAAATAAAGTCCATTATACGTTACAAAGTTGATTTTGGTTCCAGGAGCAGGATCATTGTCACAAGCAGGGATTTTCATCTGCTAAAAAATATGGGCGCTGAAATATAAGAGTTGAAAGATTAAAAAACCATGAAGCTCTTCAACTCTTTAGTTTGTATGCCTTCAAAAAGAAATTTCCTCAAGAAGGGTTTCCAGGGCTTTCTAAGAGGGCAGTTGCATATGCTCAAGGCACTCCATTGGCTCTTGAAGTTCTCGGTTCCAAGCAGAGATATAGAAGAATGGGAAGATGAATTCGAAATAATTGAAAGGAACATCAGACCAAAAAATTCATGAAATGTTAAATTAGGACTAGAACGTGGTTCCACGTGCTAATTCTCTGACTGAAGTTATCTCCTGACGCTCCTCTTTCTCGGGGTCAATGGTTCCTGCAAGACGAAAACCGTTGCTATGGGGATTAGCCGTGTGACCGGCATAGCCTCTCCGATGCTTAAGTTAGATCGGATTTAAGTGAGGAGGCAAGGAATAATTTTTGTGAATTTAGAATACATACCTTTGCGTGATGACCAAAGGCACTTTTATACTTCATGAACATCTTCTGGTTTGATCCAAAGATGTGAATCCACCAGAGTTCTAGCCTGAGTGAATCTTTATCTTGTTGATAAGATAAAGCTTATCTGAATTGAGAGTTCCAATTATTGATGTCTCTTTTGAATACTTAGACTTTTAATTAGACTCTGTACCTCTGAGGAGCCGAGGTCGTCCCAAGCGGACAAGCTGACTCAGCTTGGTGACCGCCTGTACTTTCCTCTGATATTTGGGGAAGACTTTATTTCTGCCTACATTGGGGCGGACCAATCCGCCTGGATGAAGAACGGGGTTTTACCCTCAGGGTGGCTGAAAACCGCCTGGATTGGTAGGAACATTCCTAATCTTGTTGTTAATTCTCTCTACTCCAGGCGAATGTGATCCGCCTGGGGTCTTGCGTGGCTTGTACGCGCTTGTCAATATTTTACCTTGTTAATAATTATATATTTGTACTTGGACCCCATTGCAAAAAGATCCTACATTCGCCACTGCTTTGAAGAGGTGTATTATTATCCCATCAAGGTTGAAGATTCAAAATAAAGGACAATAAAATACGTATTAATTAGGGTATTTACCAATACATAATTGTTTTTCTAAACTATTTATGGTCCATGTTTACCCATTAACAATTTAAGCCCATTTGAAAGTAAACTAATACATAATTATCAAAATGCCAAATTACAATCTCACATTCTTCATTATCCTTTTCTCCCTTCTCTAAATCACGATTTCCAACCGTCATTGCTCCTCCATCGCTTCTTGTCATCGTTGCTTCTCCTCTACGTCGACATACACTGCTCCTCCTCTTGTTGTTGCTACTCCTCCTCTATTCCCTCTATTGATCGTGTTTAGATCTAATCCAAGTTTTTTATCGTGATTTCCTCAATCTCATTCCTGCATTTCTGAGATTTTTATCCAAGCTTTGGTCACGATTTCTTCAATCCAATCTTTGATCGCGATTTACTGGTGAAAATCAATCCTTCTTTTCTCATCGCATTTTCTTCAATCTAATTTGGTTGTGATTTCATTTTATTCTTTTATTTCTTCTTATATTTGGTTCCATTGAAATTTAGTATAATTTCATCAAGATGAGCAGATGAATTAATTCTTTTGGTCACTCTATTCGAGTTCTTACATATTTCTAACATTAATGTGTCTCATGTACGTAATATTTATGAAATTCTTAGAGAACGAGGCTTTGATATGAATTTGCTACTCCGGTAGGCGGTAATAACGTGGTAGTGCTATTTGTGTCGGTGTAAAAGCTAAAGAAATTCATGGAAGGTGATTGGTGGGCGTTACAACATATTATTTATGATGTTAAACTATTATCGAACTTCTTCGCCCCCGTTAGAGAGTATAATGTAGTTGGATTTTATGGGAATTCCGCCGGCAATCTTATGTAAGTCTACGATTACACTTTTAGCGGCCAAATTTGGAAGATTAGTAGCATTGGATTGCGATTTTTAGAGACCCCGACCACCTCGATGTTGTGTCATGTTTAGTCTCGGTTCCATTGGGAATGTTCAATCGTATTCTAAAAATTGTGTTGGGTCGTCAGAGTTTGTGGTTCACACTAGTCTCCATCAAGGTGTTGGCTACCAAAATTGTTGTGATAATGGGGAGGAGGAAGGTTGGGTCTCATCATTTAGTGAGGATAGCAGCTCGGCTGGTTGTAGTGTGGAAAACACATCGAATTCTGAGGAGGGAGAGGGGGTACAACCGGTTGTTAGTAAGATTGTGGTGCCGAAATCAGTTAATAGACTGTTTATGGGCAACTCGAGTAGCTCATATGTGATTATTTCTCATAGAAGGGAGATTCAAATTGATACGGTAAATGTGTCATTGAGTTCATCAGAACTAGGTATTGCTAATATGAATCGCATTTTTCAACAGACTCGTGGGAATGCGGTGGTTGAGGATGAAACATATTGAATTTCAGAGTGGGGGAGAGTTTAGGATTATTCAAAAGAGATCAAATGGACGTGATCTTGGGCACATTGGATAAGTAATCGTGTTGATCGGGTGCTCTTCAAGGATTGTTAAATAGTATTTATATCTATGAACTTTTTATGTTGGAATTGTAGAGGTGGATTAATGAATGGAGGCAAGCAGCAATTGGTTTGTAGTTTCGTGAGGAAAGTGAACTTGAAGTTAATATTTTGATTGAGACAAAGATAGGAGGGGTGGCAGATTCGGTGATTCGAAGATTTTGGGGCCATAAGGATTTCTAATTTCATTATATTCCGGCTATTGGGTTATTGGGAGGGATAGTTATTTCTTGGAATTCATCTTTGGTTCAGGGGAGCATGGTTCATTCGGCATAGAGGTGGTGCTTGTTGCTCGTGTCTTTTGGTCATGAAAATGTGCACGTTTTATGTGTTTATGGCAGTAATAATGTGGCAAAAAGTTATTCGCTTTGGCTTGAGTTGAGACCGTTTATAGTTGGAAAAGAAGATGTGATAGTGTGTGGGGACTTCAATGAAATGTTACATGGGGCAGAAAGGTGAGGAAATAACAAGTTGATTACAAGTTCAATGGTGAATTTCAGGGATTTTGTTAATGATTGTGTTTTGTATGATATTCCACTTCATGGTCGTGACTACACTAGGTGGAATAGCCAAAAGCCTTTTCGAGAATTGATAGGGTATTTGTATATGGAAATATATTGGATAAATGGCCGAATTTGGCATTGTCGATGATTAATACCTCTTTATCGGACCATTTTTCTTTGGTATTTAGGTCACATGGGATTGGTACACGATAATCGAGAATTTTTCGATCATTAAATTATTGGTGGGATGATGAGAATTTTTTACCATTTATTAGAAGAGGTTGGCTGAACATTTGTGTACATTCAGCATGCCTTGACATTGATCATAAGTTTGCTTATCTTCGGGGAAGTGATTAAACCTTAGCACTCTAGGAATTTCGGAGTGTTAGAGCAACAGATTAAGAGTTTGGAGGCGAGGGTCCTTGCATTGATGGCATCAAGAGTGGCTCGGCCTATTAACACAGCTGTGGGATTGGAACTTCACATGGTTCGGTCTAGTCTTTTTGAGTGTCATAGGAATTTCGAAAAAGTGTGGCAACAACAATCGAGGGTTGAATGGGCGATGTTGGGGGATGAAAATGTGACATTTTTTCATAGGGTAGCTGCTGCCCAGGCTAGAGGAAATAGGATAGATCAGCTGGCTGTGGATGGCATATTGATTGAAAACCCAGTTCTAATTGTTGAGTCCATTCACAAGTTTTATGTGGACCTTTTTGCAGATCCGGTATTGGTACCGTTTTCGTTGGAAAACCTAAATTTTTGTTAAGTTGAGGATGATGCGAACATTTAGCTAATTGATCATTTTTCGGAGAAGGAAATATTAGCAGCCCTACATTCTTATGGTGAAGGAAAAGCTCAAGGTCTCGACGGCTTTAATTTCTTTTTTTATAAGAGGTTTTGGGATGAGCTTAAAGGGGAAATTTCGAGGTTGTTTAAGGAGTTTCATGAGACTTCAGTACTCTCGGATATGTTGAAGTTGTCGTATTCTGTATTGATTCCAAAAATTCTCGGCTCATCTTTGTTGGGGATTTTTCTCCCCATTGCTCTCATACACGACATATACAAGCTGATTTCCAAGGTCCTAGCTAGAAGATTGTAATCATTACTCCCTAATTTAATATCAGGATGCCAATTTGAATTCGTGAAAGGATGAAACATCCACGAATGCTCCTTTATTGCATCCGAAGTTATTCATTACGTGCACCATAGAAGGCAATCGTGATTAATTTTGAAGTTAGACTTTCAGAAGGCTTATGATAGCGTTTCTTAGACATATTTGGATGTGGTGATGAGACAGATAGGGTTCGAAGAAAAGTGGATTTCATGGCTAGTTGGGTGTAGAGAAAATTTAGCTACGTCGGTTTTGGTAAATGTCGAACCTTGCGTACCGATTGGCCTTCATAGAGGTGTGAACAAGGCCGATCCAATCTCTCCATTTATCTTTGTGTTGGTAGTGGAGGGGTTGAAGTAATTATTTAATCGGAGCATCGATTGTGGATTAATTCTAGGATATCGGGTCAATGGAGTGGGGATGGACATTTCGCTACTAAAATTCATGGATGACACCATTTGTTTCCTTCCAGCAGATGAGATTATTATTCCTATGTATATTAGAATTTTTAAGTGTTTTGAACTCATATCTGGGCTTCATATTAACTTTAATAAGAGTTCTATAATGGGGATTCATGTTAGAAATGTTTGTTTGAATTCTTGTGCAGAGAAATTTGATTGTAAGGTTGAGCAATTCCCGATTACCTATTTGGGTGCACCTCTTCGTTACAAACGGATTCTTGTATCATTTTGGAATTCTCTAGTTGAGAAATTTCAGAACCAACTTTCCTCTTAGAATGGACAATGCTTGTCTTATAGTGGTAGAGAGAAGCTTATTAAGTCGGTTTGGCCTCCTTGTTGATTTACCTATTATCGCTGTTTAAATTACCAGCTTCCATCAATGTTAAACTAGTTAAATTAATGAGAAATTTGTTATGGAAAGGGGACACCACGACTTAGGGTGTGTGTAAGGTGAGCTGGAGCTCCATAGTGCTACCGAAATATTTGGGTGCGTTATATATAAGGGACTTCAAGCTTGTTAATGGTAGTCTCCTTTTGAAGTGGCTATGGAAAGTACATCTTTCGGGTTTGAATTCATTGTGGTATGAAGTGTGTGTGAAACATTATGGTTTTACTTCTTAAGAATCGGTTGGAAACTACGAGAGGCGGAATCTAGCGCATATTTAGAGAGGGATAGTTTCATGTTGCATTTCTAATGGTTCATTTTGGGATGTTTTCATTTTGAATTGTGGATGATGAGTAAGGAATGGGAGGAGCTATTTTTTTTGTTGGACCACTGGACCTCGGATCAATCCTTGGTTGATTTATTCCCAGATTTATTTAGTCTTTGTAATTAAAAGGAATGTACGGTCAACGAGGGTTGTATTTTGTGATATGGAATGGATGCGTATATGAGACCATTATGGAAAAGGAACCTTTGGTTGGCAAGTAGAGAATGATATGATGCTTTGAAGTGTTGAATAGAGCAAATGTGCCCGCTACTATTTGCGAATGGGGCTGCTGACGTGAATGGGGGGTTGCAGGATCTGCTGTATTTTTCGAGCGAGGCTAATGCCTTATAGTGGGAGGCTTTAGGTTACGGGGGTTTTTCGGCCTTCCTTTTGTGATGCTTTTTACCGGACACGTTGTTGAGATGTACCAATGATTGATTTCATGATGATTTGGAGAACCATTGTGATGCTGAAAGTGAAGTTTTTTGTATGGCTATTAGTTAAGGCACGACTACCCACTTATAGCTTCTTGGTTGCTATAGGGTGTTTGAGTGTGGGAGGTGACATATGCCTGTTTTGTGACTTAGTGGAGATGGCGGATCATGTGATACTTCATTATTCTAATAGCTACTGTGTTTGGAACGAGGCGTTCAAGTTATTTGGTATTTTAATTACGATACCCTCTTCCAGTTATGAGTTCTTAAATCTTTAGAGATCATACTTTTCGGTGGGAAGTGATTGAGAGTATGTCACGGCATTATGGTTAAGTATTCCATTAGTTATTTGGAAAAAGAGGAATAAGTTTGTGTTCGATGGGGTGTTGGATTCAAATGATATTCTTATATCGAACATTTACTTTTGTTGATCTTTCTTTAAGTATAGGAAGAAGGCGTTATGTTTTGAGGTGTCGGATGTATTTGCTAGTCCAAGCTCTTTGTTAACTCGGGTGTAATAGGCTAGCTAGATGCGTCGTTTTCGTCTCGAAAACTTATTTGTACCCATGGATACTTACTTATAGTATTAATATCTATATTTTTTGGCCTTGTTTTGGCTCTTTAGTCTCATGGGGGTGTCAACCTAGTGGTGATGCTCATGTTCTAGAGAACCTTGCTCGGTCTTTTTCTTCAAAAATATGCATTCCTACATGATTTCAATATGTAAAATGTTTCACTAGGTTTTTAATAGTTTTCTAATGGATTTTGAGCTGAAATGCATGATATTTGAAGAAAAAAAATGTACTAGAATCCTACTAAAATTCTTGTATAAGGCATATAAAAAGTTTACTATGTTTCTAACAGATTCTGACTTATTTCTAATAAATTTTGTACAATATTTCTAGTAGTTTTTCAACATATTTGTAATAGATTTTTAACATATTTTATGATATTTTAATAGATTTTTAACATAAAAGACTAAATAAGGTTCGGAATAATATACTTTTGTAAATATATCTAAATTTGTTGTTTTTTTTTGTAAATATTTTATGTAAACATAACAAGTGTGTAACTTCCCACATTAATTTGTCACTTTACATTAGAGTAGACCCGTTTGCGATGCGTTTAAAAAAAATTAGCTGTCAAAGGACTAAAACCCCACAACTCTAAAGATAACCTCACATTGTTGTTAGAACAATTAAATTAAACATTCAATCGATGAATTTGACAGCGGCAACTTTTCATTTTATTGCTTATAAAATACTCTTGGTACTCGTCAATGAATCAATCATTAACTTTTTAAAATATTCTTGAACTTTTCAGTGATGTGAACTAAACGAAATTTCCTTGAATCTGATGAAATGGCAACTCACAATAAGAACGTTTAAAGAGCGAGACTGAGATTTTTTTAACCTTTGAATTCTTATTGGAGATGGGCGGAATAGCCTTTCAAGTTCAGAAAATCCTCAAACTTGGTAAGTACAAAAAAACATTAAGTTATAATAAATAAAAATATAGAGCGCATCTAACCTTTTTAGTTATTA
>CATIWQ010201724.1:0-51367 GCA_949673415.1 Euphorbia schlechtendalii | reverse complement strand
TCAAAACTAGTAAGAAAGTGGTAGGAAACTGGTATCTAACTGGTATTTAACTGGTATTGAAATTAAAACAGTAGGAATCTGGTATCTAACTAGTATCTAACTGGTATGAAGAACAAAAAATATCAAAACTAGTAAGAAAGTGGTAGGAAACTGGTATCTAATTGGTATTTAACTGTTATTTAGCTTGTAATTTTCTGAATCTTATTAGAATTTGGTAGGTAACTAGTATTTAAGTTGTATTAGCTTGTAATTTTTTGCATTTTGTTAAAAATCTGGTATCTAATTGGTATTTAGCTTGTAATTTTCTGCATCTTGTTAGAATTTAGTAGATAACTAGTATCTAACTGGTATGAAGAACAAGTTATGTTCAATTAATCTTGAAAAATGATGAAAATGCATTAGAAAGTTATCTAAACATGTACGATAATTAATTATACCTAATCAGCTGATTTAAGTTCAGAAATACTTTGAAGAGCAGGCTTTCCAAGACCAATGAGAGTGATACAAATCAGATTAGTATATAAATTTACAATTGCATACAGCCTAATGAAATCCTCAAATCAATTACAACACAAAAATTGCATAATCCTTCTGCAAATTAATAACAAAAATAAACACAAAGAGACAAAACGAAATCTATCAGCAACAACAGGATTTCAACTCCATAGATCCTCATTCTCAATTGAAAAAAAACTGGTCGAAAACTAGAAAATTGGAATTGTGTAGAGAATTTAAGAATTGCAGAAAGCAGAAACTTGAAGAAACTTCGATCTAGAGAAAATCGAAGATAATCGAAACAAGGAAGAGAGATTTTGATGGAGAGAAACGCGCGATGCAAAAAGAGGAAGCAACTGAACCTTGATAAAACAATGTATATATAGAACGTATAGAGTGAAAACTGAAATTTAAAATTGGTTTTAGAATACAAATGATAAGTTGGAACGTATTTTTATAAATAAGTTTCACAAACCCTACATATTTTACAATTTCCCAAATATTAATGTAAAATATTAAAATTATTATTTTTAAATATTAATCATGTAAATATCAAAAATATAATTTTTATTATGTTCATTCTAAATCGGTTGAATCTCCATTCATGGTTTAACCGTAAATCCTTAACCCTCTAATTTGATCGATTTGAGGGCCATGGTTAAAAATACGACCGCACCGCTGCGTCTACTCTTCTTCGACCACCGCCACCAATTAAAAGAGGACAAGCCTCCGAATCAGCGATAACGGTGTGTTGTCGTCGGAGATCCTAAACGAACAGAGAAGGAAAATGCCCGAGGAGAATACTGCTACAGTTTCCTCGGATGATCCCACTGCGAATCACGACAAGTCACAATCGAGGCCAAGGTATTAACGTATGAAGGAACTGATCTTCAAACCCTAATTTTATGCGACTTTCATACCTCGAATAACGATTTTATTTTTACTCATTTAGCTCGCTAATCGATTAGGGATTATAGCTCATTTGTTTTGATAGAATTTGATAATTAATGCTATATGTTGTCGAGATTGTTACTTGATTGGGGAATTCGTTAGAGTATTTGGCCGTTGTTTGGTAATCTGTCTTTTAATACGATCAGTGTTTAATTCATGATGATTTTGGCATTAAATCCAAAGGTGTGTGTTTGTATTTATATATATTATATGCATTGTACTTTTTCACATCACAGGATGGGTTTATGATGTATTGTAATGTAAAACTGAGTTTGAGATGTGTTAACAACTACTGGTTTTCAGTTGGCATATATATATATATATATATATATATATGTATGTATGCATCGTACTTTTTCACGTCAGAGGATGGGTTTATGATGTAGTGCAATGTAAAACTGAGTTTTAGATGTGTTAACAACTACTGGGTTTAAGTTGGCGATAAAAAGATCCTATGTTTCAATTGGAGAACAATGAGAAATAACTCTGTTTTTTTATCCTTCCAACATATTTCATCATTTGCAAATACTTTTATAGGAAAAAGAGAAAGTGGGATCAGCCTGCTAAGTCATTGGTTGCAGCTGGAGTTGCAACCATTCCTGGTGCTGTTCCATTCAGCAACATGGCACCTCTAACTGGAATCTCTTTCCCAGGAGTTGCTTCAGTGTCTGGTGCTCTTTCGACCAATCAATTTGTAACGAATTGTGCATCCATCCTACCCGTGTTTCAGGGGCATTCTTTGCCACAAAACACTGCTACAGCAATCCCTAAATCAATTCAAGTGAGATCTCTATCACGTTTCCCTTTTCATGAGAACCTTATGAATATGTTTACCATATCGTGTAAACTTTGAAGTCCTTATGAATATGTTTGCCATATTGTGTGAACTTTGAAGTAATACCCTACAATTGTTCTATACAACTGCAACAACAACATTAACAGCAACAATATCAATAATAATGATAAGCGTAGATAATGATTAGTTGTTGTTATTTCATTACAATGTTTCACTTTTCAGCTATTTGCATTAACTAATACTTTTTCAGCCTAAGATTCAGGATGAATTAATAATTGCTCGAGAAATTGTTATAAATGATGCCGAGTCTTCTATTCGCTACAAGCTGACTAAGCGCCAGACTCAGGATGAGGTATAATTTGTGCCATTTGGTTTAAACGAGTGAAAGGATGCTTTAATGGAAATGGAATTGGTTATTTTTCTCTCTTTTTTGTCACTTGCAGATTCAGAATTGCACTGGTGCTGCGGTAATAACTAGGTCAGTTGATTGTTGGAGGTGTATCTGGTGGACTGTGATTTTTTTCGTATATATTGTATGATGAGTTGTTTGTTTTGAGTCGTATATTCGTATCCTTCCAAAAAATGATTTTGGTGGGTTTCTCTGCAGGGGCAAGTATCGTCCACCAAATGCAGTCCATGATGGTGAAAGACCATTGTATCTCCACATATCTTCTGGAGCTCATGTGAGTACATATACGGCTCTTTCAACTTATTCATTTTTCAGAAAACTAAGTACTTGATTGCTGATTTTACCTGGCAGCTTGCATCTTTGTTGACTTTTAAGTTTGATAGTATGAAACCTAAGCCACTATGTTAAATTGTTTTAACTGCTATATTGATATAATGATTTTTTCCTGTTTAAATTATTTTCTCCTTGCCATCTGAACCTTCTTTGCCATGGTTGAAGCTTTATGCTTCTGGTGGACCCAAATTTAGTTTTGTGAAGTCTGGGGTATTTACTACTTCGTTGATCGAGTCAAAACATAATTTAAATTCATAATAGATGACTTATGAAGGGCTGAACTCCCTTGCACTTTTCCTTTTGTATGCAAATTCCCTTAACAATAGAAAGTTCTACTTTTGCAGTTGAAAGATACAGCAGAGAGGATATTAGCAGTTGATCGTGCAGCTGCAATGGTTGAAGAAATGTTAAAGCAGGGTTCAAACTCACAGCCTTCTTTGTCTACTGGATTGAATGTATGCCTCCTTACATGTTGTTTTTTTTGGACTGTGTTGATGATAAAGCATCCTCCAGCCTTTCGTTATTGAGAATTCTTTACCCTTGAGGCTTTCTTTGGCATTTCGTCAGACTTCAGGATAGTTGAAATTGAATTGTGGTTTCTAGCTGCTTATGATAAACTTGCAAATTGCTTCCCCTAAAAATATTATTAGAAGCAGTGGAAAGATGACCTCTTTAGAGACTAAACTATCTATGAACCATTATTGCAAATTGCAATACACAAATCTCTAACTGAACGTGGCATCTCAGGCACTGAACACGTGTGTGTTTTTGGGCTTTGACGCAGACCCATCACTTAATATTGCTGCTCGAATTCGTGGACCAGATGTAAGTTCGTTACATGTTTGCCTTTTCTGTTGTTAAGTAGTTGTTGGACTTTGCAGATATATCTTATGCTCTTTCCTGTTTGTGATTCTGGATTTATATCGCATTAGCATTTCCAATAATAGGTAGTAGCATGATGTGGCATGTAGAATAGAAGTCCACAATGACAAGGTGTTAGGATAGACTAGATTAAGAAGCACTTACAATAGATTGTCTATTTGGTTGTGAATTGGATTTTTTCAACTTAAAATAATCCCAAAATATTAATATTGATTCTCTCTCATCATCAAAATATTATATAAGTGATTATTCAACCTTATGCTTGATTTTATATTTGTAGAAGATCAAATAGACAATGTTTAACATTTAATGTGAGACATAATATTGGAAAAAGAGAATAGGAGATTTATTGAAGAGTTATTTTTCATTCAAAGGTGTATTTTTGCTTATGTGTCAAGGAGATTAGTAGAATAGAACATCTTTATAGACACCTTTTTAATCCTGTGAACTTAAATATGTTACTCAATTTTGGATGAATATGACTGAGATCTGTTATCACCTAGAATGCATTATGTGCTTTTGTTTTCTGTTATAACAAAATTTTTTCTGCTCTATTGATTCAAGTTTCTTATATTCATGAAGATAAGAGATTCTAATGTTTCAAGCATTCTCTCACATCTCCATGCTATTGGGAGAAATTGTTTTTGTGTTGGCTTGGTTTTGTTAATGCAGGATCAGTTTATAAATCACATTATGAATGAAACAGGAGCAACTGTTGTTCTGAAAGGATGTGGATCTGGAAATTCTGAAAGCCCAAATGACAGAGGTACTTTTTTGTCTTTTGCTTAATGCAATGTTTTATTTAAATGTATGATTGCTCCTGTTTGCTTATTTTATGTTTACTCTATCAAATTTTTTCTCATGCTCTTTCTTTGTTGTGTAGAAGTACAACCACAACTTCATCTATTCCTGTCTGCCAATAATCCAAAGAGCCTTGAAGATGCAAAACGATTGGCTGAAAATCTTCTTGACACAATTAGCGTAGAATGTGGCGCCTCTAGGTAATGAGGCTATCAAATCTGATGCTTTTCATGGTTGTTTTATAACTTATGGGACAATATGCTTCTTTTTTTTCTTTCAAATGCACTTCTCGCAGTTGTATCTTTTCGGTGCATAAATAGTTGATGCGCTGGTAATTTGATTTTGACAGTTGGTAATGAAATCAATTGTACTACTTATTTGCCCCCTTGATGTGTCAGGTTCTCATCATGTAAGGTTTATACTGCTATTCCACCTCCCCAACATTTATTAGCTGGGGTGCAGGGTTCTACAGTTGAGCAGAAAAAAGCTGTTGGTTTAGCGTTGCCAGAAATGGGATGTACACTACCAATTTCGGCTTCTGCAGTTACAATACATGGCACGACCCCCGTTCTTCAGCAAGTGACTGGTTATCAACCTGTGAATTCTGTCCATCCTCAACCAAGCCCGTACATTCATCCCCGGCCTTTAGTGAATGGAGGAACGAGCTATAGTGGTTATACTGGAATATATCCTCAGGCAACACCTTTGCAACAAGTTGCTTTAGCCCTTAGACAGTCAACATCTCCATTAACTTCAACAGTTGCGCCTACAACATCTGTTGCAAGCATGATCCCAGCACCAAGTATGTCCTCCAGTCTTGAGAAAGAGAAACGTCCCGCACAGAGGCGGAAGTTTCAGGAGTTGCCTGTTGGTTCAAAGGGTACTTCAAAGGCTAATCAGGTACATGTGCTGTGTTCTTTTGTTGCATGATTGTTTATTATGAAACAGCATTGCATGTGAAGTTTTTATATGCCCGAGAGCAAGAAAGGAAGGTTTTATGTGGAACTTGAAACCTTTCATGGTACTCATTTGTCTACAATTTTGCATTACAAACCTTACTTCTTAAAAGTATTACTATTTTTCAGTTATATTAATAGTTGACAAAGGATTAGATTTCAAAATTTTTCTGACAGGGAAATTATTAAGAAGGAATAAACTACAAGCCTACTACTGTGGTTATTGAATTGAATTGATTTTGTCTGTGCTTTAGTTAGTGCATAAATGACTAGATATTTTGGACTCGTGAGAGGGAAATTATTTAGTGTTTTAAGATGGAATAGCAATGAACACTGCTTCTTAGTTTAATCAATTTTGGCAGTGGTCAGTCAAGGTGTCCCATGAGAAATTTGTAGTTTTGCTTCAGTTGAGCGGTGCCTAACTTGTCTTTGATTGTTGATAGTTTTGAAGGTATCTATCTTGTTATTAATCAGGGTCATTGTGTTATCTGGATTTTGTTTGAAATATAAGTTGTTGTCCTTTTCCATATTATGATCTTGCATTTTCTTTCGGTGGCAAGAGGTGTAGAATGATGAGTCGTTTCCACTCATTGATTTTTCTCCCTTTGAATTAGAAGGTTAACCTATTATCTGTTTTTTTTGTTACAATCTGTATACCAATGTGCATATTTGTTATGAGGAGGTGAAAAGAGACTTCTCACCATAAGGGGTCCTGGAGCCTAGGCACTGGCGATAGGCGCACTAGCTAAACTTGTACATAAATCATGCTAAGCATTGAAACCATGAAAGCAAAATAAAAATTTCATCATACAAATTGAGAGTCCATTAATCTATAAATTATTATTATTATAATTCCTAGTAATCCAAAACTAAAAGATAATCATCAAAATTGTTAATTAAAGCACAACATGTTTCTCATCTTCAGTAGTAGAACCACTCTCAAATTCCTCATCTATTGGCTCCTTCTCCATATCATCTTGTTAAGCTACATTTTCTTATATATATATATATATATATAGTATAAACCTAAATGGTTATCATATAGTCTTATTAATAGTTAATAAGCTAATTATGAATTATCAATCAACTGAAATAAAATTCTATTTCTAATTTCTTTTCTTTATATTTTGAATAAAAAACTAATAATGGAGTTAGGCGTGCCCATAGTAGTCAAGGCGCACCCAAGGCGAAAGGGGGTCCTATTGCTTAGGCGCGAGGCGAAGGCGAAGGCAAAGGCGCACAAAAAGCGCATGCTAGGCGTATAAACTTAAAAACATATAAATTAGAAAGTTCTTCACTTCACTTCAAGGAAATTCAAAGTTCGTAATGATAAAACTAATGCCTATTAATCTAAAATACAGTGTTTTAAAAATCGGGCCTAGGCACCGCCTAGGCGGGATTTTTAAGAACACCGCCCCGATTTTGTAAAATTGGGCGGTGTTAGGCGGAGGACCGACTTTTCGGCGCCTAGGCGGCACTAGGCGGCCTAGGCGCCGATTTTATAATTAAAAAAATTAATATTTTAATAAAAAAAACAACAAAAAAAGCAGTGTTTTAAAAATCGGGGGATTTTTAGGATCATCGCAGCGATTTTTTATTATTTTATGTTTTTTATGTTATTATATATTAAACTGAGTTGTTAATGTTATCATTTTATTGTGTTAGACTATTAATATTTATATTATAATAATTATTATTATGTATTATTAAATATTAAAATAATAAAAAAATTGAATCCGCCTAGTCCCCGCCTGCTCCTAGCTCCCGCCTAGTGCTTTTTAAAACATTGCTAAAATATAATTGAAGGGAATTCATTTCTTCAAAGTTTACTAAAAATTAATTCCTATCAATCTAAAACATAAATTATCAATCATCGGAATTATCAAGATCAACATCATCATATTCACTCTCAAATTTGTCATTGTTTGATGATTGATCGGTTGGTGAACAGATTGGTGATTGCAGATTTTCAAACGGATAGTAAAATAGCGAAGAAGAGAGAACAGAGATGATAAGAGAGAAAAGAGGGCGTTTAGTATTCTTTGGCTTTGTAATTTATAAGTTTTAATTACGAAATAGGAAACTAAAACTAGTTGGGGGCTTTAGAGTTTTAAGAGATGTCAATAACTTAATTAAAAAAACCCTAAAACTGTATTTCACTGCGCCTTTTGCGCCTTAGTTGTGCTATGCGCCTAGTGCCTTACACACAAAGGTGTGCGCCTTTGTAATATACACTGCTTAGCAGGCTAGAAGGAGCCAGCCTTGTCGCCCTATGCTCCTAGCGCCTAAGGCGCTCTTTTAACTACACTGGGCGTGCCTAGGCGCTCGCCTTTTGAATGTGATGAGCCTGGCGGGTGCTAGGCGATGAGGCTGGAGCTTTGAGCCCGGAGCCTTAGGCATGCCTGACACGCGCCTTTGACGACTATGGTTAAGAGTTCATTTGTATGCACTTGGTGCTTCCTATTATTCTCTTCTGTAAGGTTCCAACTTGGTTTATTTGTATTGTACTATTGTTAAAGTACATGTTTCCGGGGATCTTCTTTTGAAAGAGGATACTTTTCTGCCTACCCCAGCATATTCTCATTCGCATAGGGTGTGACACTGACCAACCATCATCGTTGGTAGCTGTATTGGGAGAATGGCTAGCGAATCTCATAATCAATTTAGTTGGAAATGTTTTTTGGGACCTTTTGTTTGGCCTGCTTGTACATGCATTAGTTCTTTGCATTATCGCGAGATCCATGTACATTTAATCACATTGGCTTTTAAGCTGTGCGTGGAGGAGCTTGTTTATTCTGTGTGCTCCCTTAATTGATATTTTGTGCTGATAAATTATCAATTGAAAAACATTTGCGAATGTCCTATTTATTTGAGCTGGTTGCCTAACTTTAGTGAAGCCCTCTATTCCTATGGTTTATGTCATAGACCAACCATCGTTTACGCCATCCCACTTACCAGATTGGCTAACTGTAATTTTTTTGCTTTTTGGTTTTATATTTTTGGCACCTGTTGCAGTCTTCTTCTGATTTTCCTGCTGGATGTATTTCATTTTATTTTTAAATTTTACATTCACAAGACAACTTGTGATGACTTTCTGCATTTAAGCTGTGGGAGCTTTTTCACTTCATGTGCAATTAATTGATTTAGACTTGAGCAGAATGCTGAAAAATCAATTTATATGAGAACTAAGACAAGTTTTGATGAATGCTTTTGTATGCCCTTTTGTCTATGATCTTCATTTATATTTTTTGACCCCCCCTGAGTAAATCTATAGTGTTTGCTGACTTTCATTGCTTATATTCCATGTATTTTCTCTGACCTTCTAAGAGCTAGCAGCCTGATGGTCGCAGGGTTTTTTAGTTAAGAAAGGCTGTGAGTTAACAGCCTGAGGGTTTTTTATTTAAGAAAGGCAGTCAGCAATGGACTCTTGCTGCATCAAATCAATGGTCAAGATATATTTGAGTTTCTGATAATATGAATGCCTTTATATCCAATATAGCCCAATTCTTATCTTTGGACCCAAGATATATTTGGGTTTGCCAATTTTCATTTATGAATTCCTCATGCTGAAAGTAAGTTTTTTATTTTCCCACATCATTAAATATTCTGCAGGATGAGGTAGCCTTCTTTCGAAACTGAAGCTCTAGTAACTAGATGATATTTACAAAGTAACATTTTGTTCAACTAAGTAGTTAAGTCCCATTATAAGCTTCAGATGCCTTGCTTTCAAATAGAGTTAGTTGTGATAGTAGACAATGGTCAGCTAAATATTCAGTTTCACATGCACTGCTTATTTTTGTTTTACCACTTGGTGAATGTTTGAGCCTTATACTTCTGTTTGTATGATCAATTAAAGAATGCTACACATTAGGAATGAAGAACTTGTAAAAATGCCATTTGCTACTCACCCATCATTGCCTGAAGAAAAAAATGATTACTTTGACTTCATGTTTGATGTGATTTGAGATGTCTACTTATTGTATTTTACCGATGTCTAATTGATATTGAGATCTAGGCCTGCATTTGTTTTTCTTCCTAACTTGTTTCAGGGAGCTGAACGATTGATGAGTGATAATGAACAAGTATCAGCAGATAGTTTGAGAAACATATCTACTATGCCAGCTCCTAGAAAATCAGTCCAGTCATCATTGAGCGGAATGCCGCCACCACCACCACCTCCACAAGTCATGCCCCCTCCAAAATCATCAAATGGGATGCTTCCACCACGAACTATGCCCCCACCACCGCCTCCGCCAAAATTTAGCTCTTCGCCAACCACACAAAAACAAGAGGAGAAAAACATCATTTTGAACAAAAGCAAATCTGTTGTTCCTGGTATAAACAGAATTTAGTCATCGATTCCTACTACCTTGTCTTATTTCTGTTTGTAACTTTTTTTTCCTTTGGGGTTAAATAACAAATATTTGAACTAGAGTAGGTGTTTGTACTAATCATTTACTTAAGTTTTCTGCTGAACTGTCAGATATCCCAGACACATTGGTCAAATTAATGGAATATGGAGAGGAGGATGATGATGATGATGCTGATGAATCAAGTGAAGAAAATGATTCGGGGAACTCCAAAGTAAGAAAACCATTTTGGGCTTTATGACCATCAATTGCTGCATTGGGTCTTAAGTGCATATATTGGCTGGACTGCTTTAGATTCACACTGGTTTATCTGAAGAAACATTAGAATATGATTGATTCACTTGACCTTTGGCCGTTTGTGGAAGTTGCATTGTCTTAAGGAGATGGGTGGTATTTTGAGTTCAAAATACACATTAGGTTTGCTTACTCTATCCTAGATTTAGGAGTATATTAAATGTTACGGCGCAGAAGGTAATGTTATGCCTCAATGTCAAAGCAGAAATATCCTTGGTTCCTGTATAATAGATTAAGAGAAGTTGTTGTACCCTATTATATATTAAATTATCCATCCATTTGGAGCATGTTCTGTTTCGTATAATAATTTTCTTTAGATTGTGATCTAGGCTTATGGGGGCAGGATAGATTCTTGGTTAGAATTCTTTAAATTTACTTTCAAGAGAGAGAGAGAGTACGAGGAAGTCACAAATTTTTTTTAGGAGATGTGATGAATTCTAACCATTCAAAATGAACTAGAAGGTCAAGAAAACACCAAATGTATTCTAAACTTTAGAGAATCTTTATCCCAGATCCTTCCTCCCTTGTATTGGTGAACCGTCACCAATACATAGATTATTTTATACTGACGAAAAAATAGTTTAAGACCTACAATTATATAACTTTTTCTTGTATTAATATGAAAAATCTGAAACTTAAGTTTGTATTAAAATGTTGTACTTATTTAATAATTTTTAAGTTGTATTTAAGGTGAATTAAAAATTATATTTACATTTCATTTTTTTTCCTTGTTAATAATTCAAGAATAAATTTTTTTTATTCTCATCCTGGATTTCTTTTTTCATCAGTTCTTCATCTCCAACGAGGCAGATAATCTCCATTGAGCACGGGGATACATAATAGATTCCTCATTGGGAATAGGGCCTGCTCTATCTACAACCTGGAAAAATATCATCTATCCTCGTTCCCAACCCTGTCCCTCTAATCAGATAATACCACGTGTCAACTTTTATTATATTTTAATAATTATTAATTTCTTTCTTCTACTTTTTTAATTAAAATATAATAAAAGTTGATACATGGCATTATCTGATTGGAGGGGACAGGGTTGGGGACATAATTGGGGACAGAGGATTTTTTTCCAACCCGATTCTCAGCTTCAAATGGAATTATCAAATAGATTAACATATGAGAATGGTGCATTTAGAATGCGTCATAAAGTTGAGCAACAATTAATTAGCAAACCGCAAAAAAATGAGGTGAAACGTTTTTAGCGGAGCAACCGTTGTGGAAAAGTTATGGCTCTACCTGTGGATAGAGACGTATACATTGTCTAAAATTTCTACCAGTGAATAAAGGATCGGTTGTCAAGTATTACACTGAAAACATACTTCACATCTGAATTCCGAGTATCTATTACAGCAAATATATTTGTTATTAATGAAATTTGTGAATATGGACCTACAATATCAAGTTGCAAGCTAAAATCATTTTCATTATGGTTTTCAAAGCATGAAAATGATATATCAACTAAAAACTTTTTGATGTTTCATTCCTGTTCTCATTTAATTTTCCCATCTAATTATGTCAAACTCAACTTGTTCATTTTTCTTCACGTTTTTACAACAATAAATTTTATGGTTTTTGAGAGTCTTGGGACTTATCTAATTAACAACTAACAATACTCTTCAACTTTTTAATTTTGATTGATTTCCATTCTGAGATATTCTAGTTTCAATTTTTTTACTTACTGAGCCATGAGAACATTACATCTATTTTTATTATCATAAGCTAACTTTCTTCTTCTTCTTTTTTTACTTTATATCTTTGCTAAAATGAAACTTACTATTTTCTTCTTTAGAGCAACAGAGTGAAGAAAGTAGTGACGTGGTCAAAATTTGAACTTCAACTGGCTAGTCAAGATTCTAAGAAAAAAATTTAATTTTGGATTTTACATTTATCAAATTAGTTTCGAAAATATTTAAAAATCAACACAAATCATTTTGACCTATAGTCATATATTAAAAAAATCACATAAACTTTCAAAGGTGAATAAAATATATAGCAAAAATTTATTTCACATATTATGTTGCTCAAGCAAAATCATTATCCGACACAACTCAAATCAAAGTTGTTTCGAATATTATTATTTTCATTACATTATCTTCTTTAAATTGAATTTAGTAACAGCCAAATTGAATTTGTAGACAAAAATATCTCACTACTCGAATATGTGAATACAACTTGAATTTGCATTGTATTTATGATGTCCTATCCCTTTTGGGTAGCATGAAAATTTAAAGAAGTTGGCATTCCTGATATCAACGGTTTTCATCTTTCTTCCGTCTGTCGTATCGTTTCTTTCTTTTTCGAGCCTTTGCTATTTAAGAAGCTCCAAAACAGCCTTAAATAAGCACATTTCACAACTTTCTTGTCACACAGTTGACTGACAAGTAGCATATTCCGCGACATGGGATGAGGAAAATTAATGATTGCACAAAACGCAAAATAACCTTTAAAGTTAAACCGTTATCATGAGATTATATTTTGATCTGAGATGTATTTTCTGATACTATCAGAAGAAAAGATTCATTCCTATTTAAATACAGATAATATAACTTATGATGTTAAAAAAACAACAGTAGCAGACGAGTTCGTCGTTAAATCTGCCTAATTCCCTGTTTTAAAAATACATACTATTCTGAAATTATCATTTCCTGTGAGGATTATGCAAAGATTTCTGAGAACCCTGAAACAAATCACACAAAAACTCCTCCAAATCATCAGCACTGTGTTTGACATGCTTGTCGCCCAACTGATTACTATGTCGCCCAACAAAGGTTCGATACGCCTGAATAACCTTAACAGACATCGATATCTGCAAGTCTTCTCGAAGCTGCAAGTCGGGAACGATCCACGCCGTCTGAGTCCTATAAACCTCCTCAAAAGCGACATTGAAGCTCCGGAACTGCTCCTTCAGAAACGATTTCGAAACAGAATCCGAGTTCGAACCCCCTTCGTAACTCAACAGCGCCAAAACCGAACTCCAAGTAGCCCTCTCATAGTTCATCGCGTGCTGCTGAAACTTCCCGTTGTGCTTCCTTATCCAGTCATCCCCGAAAACATGCCTTAATTCCGAGTTCTTTATCTTCTGAGTCATGTAGTGTACGTTGTTCATGAGAAAAATGTGCTGCAACGACACGTCCTTGTATAGCCTCGCCTTGTCCTCGAGGTTGCACTCGAGAATCGAGGCGACCGATCGAAAATGCGTCGCCATCAGCGAAATGTCACTTTTGTCCTCGACATTCTCCCGGTTTTCTTCCTTTAGTAGAAAATCGAGGGTTTCGCGGTAGTCGGTTAGGGTGTTGATGTAGTTCATGACGTAACGAGTGAGATGGTGAACGCCGCCTCCCGGGAAAGGGTTAAGGGACACGCTCGTCGATATTGCGGTTTCGAATTCGTAAAAGGCAGCTCTCACGGATTCTCCCAGTCGCGTCAAAACTTCCCGAGAGTCGGTTCTGATGCACGAACCGGAATCTTCAGAGTACAAAGAGTCTATATCGGGGAGAAGGTCAGCAAGAACTTCGTACATGTCGAGAATCGGGAATAGCTTCTCCGGCTTGTGCGGCCCGATCGATATGGCGTCGCCGAAATTCAGTAACTGCAACATCGAAGCCTTTGATGCCTCGGTAAAACAAACAAGATTGACAGTGCCCAGAACCCCGAAGATTTGTTCAGTAAGATATTTCTCGCTGGCAAGATAAACCCGAACGAAAATCTTCATAGCCCTAACCCATCTCTTGATCTTGGAATTCAAGCTCCCCCACTCCAATTTCAACACGTCTTCGATACTCAGCTTCTCCACCTCGAGAATGAACAGGCACTCGTCCAATGCATCCCTTCTGACACTAATATATGCTTGGGAACACTCGTGGCCGTAATTCGAGATGAACATTAGATTCGCGATACATCTGAGGTCAGAGATTACTTCCGGATGGACCAGATCGATGATGAATTCTTCCGAGTTTCGGCTGACACTGTCTCGATTGATCGAGTCCTCGAAGGAATCGTCGCCAAGAGAGACCACCGAGCTGAAATCTGCAGTGTCGTCTTCGCTGGAGCGGAACGAGACGTGCTCTGGCTCGAAAGGCTGCCTGTTTTGGACGAGAATGTGTTTGAACTCTTCCTCGAGTCGAGACATCCCGATTTGAAGGATGTCATGAGATTTCTGCAACAGCTCCTTCCCGAAACCTTCCTTGTTGTTCCAAGGCGACATTTCTAGCCTCTCGGAGAATTTTCTAGCCTCATCGACTGCGTTTAGATATTGGGTTGCTTCGTCGAGGCCCGAATCCCAGATCATGGAGTGATCGGATTCCCAAATCATGATCTTCTCTTGAACAGCATTTAGCTGCTTCCCGATCTCGGACAGTGCCTCGATTTCGTTTTCGTTGTCATTGGATACTGATATGTTGGACAATTGAGTCCCGAGATCTGCTAATATTTTCTTAGCATCATTGGTTAGGTTCTTCTTTGATCCCAATGCCATTGCGATGTGTTTTGCAGCGGCAATCAAGTCTTCTTCTCCTTCCATTTCGGGGATCATAGAGCCACAATCCCCCATTGATAAAGATTGGGCAAACCCTAGAAATCAAAACAGGATTCAATTTCCCGAAATTAGGGCATGGACTGCTTGTTTTGTGACTATTGAGAAAGAGGAATTAAGAACCGAATAAGAAAAACGAAAGAAAACCACATAATAACATTGTTGAAGTAGCTATCAATGAGAACCATAAGTAATTAACAAATAATCAAAGTAACTCCAAGGTAATCCAACAACAATAAAATAAATCAGAAAAGCTGAAGATGGGATCACAGCAGTGAAAAAGCAAAACGTGCAGAGATGAGAGAAAAATCTTAAGGAGATGCTGCCATAAAGTAAGGCAAAACAGAGATGTAATAAAAAATAGAAGAAAGAAAGATTATAGTTTAAACTTTAAAAACAACAACAAACAAACCTGATTATTAAGGCTGAGCAAGATCTGAAAGGGGAAATGGAAGGAAAATAAAGGAGCAGACTTTGAGAGGTAAGGAGTTGAGAGAGAAAAAACCGATGAGTAGAAAGAAAACCCAAATGATAAACAATCGAAAATTGGGGCTACAAAGCCTATGACGAATCTATCTCTTATGAACACTTTTGCAAGGGTGCAGAAGCTGAGTTGCTTTTATTGTTCTTGTTCTGTGACTTATTGACTATTAGATATTTCATACGTGGCAGTCACATATGGCTTCTTTTTTTCTATATTTTTTTTACCTTCTGCTTCAGCTTTATTAATCATTATTTTCTAGAGTGACTGTTCTTGATATTTATGATCATGACCAACTCCTTTTCATTTTTACTTCTTGACCAACAAGAAATACCATTATGATCTGCACATTGAATTTCATAGTTTTATCATGATAGATTAATTAAGAACTGAGTATTAAGTTAAAATTTTTTATTTTACTGTATACACTAAAAAATAAAATATGTGCAACAACTGTTACTTAACTACAGAACTAGAAAATCTATTTTTACGTTCGATATACAAAAATTAATTATTTGATATCGATATATATATAATTTGTTAATTAAAAATGTTTGCGCTACATTAATGATAACATGATAATTGACAAAGTAATGCATAAAAATAAAAAATTTCAATAATATTTATTTTTCAACTTTTAACCTTTAAATTATAGTTTATTTTCACTTAAAATAATTATTTAATATCATAACTGATTTTATATTTTTCTGCGTAGATTTTGTTTTATTTTTAAAAATATTTAAGTCTGATTTTTTTCTTTATAGATATCTAATTTATATAACAGAACCTAAAAAGTTATTTAAATTCAACTTTCAGAATCACAGCAAGCTACGAAGAAGGTTCAAGTCATTGAGTTATGAATGAGTTTTTCGTGATATCCATAGTAAATACCAAGCCATCAATTTTGAAAAAATTAATAATTTTTTTGTGGTGAAATAATCTTTCATGGTTAGAAGACTATGATTACCATGATGTAATTGTAAAAAATTGATGTTTGCTTTGTTGGTAACGTTTGACTTTTTTTTAACTGGACTCACAAACAAATTAATTAAATCACGAAGAAAATATTGATAGATTTTTAGTTCACTTTCTCATTGTAGCCCTCTATAGTTTGGAAGTTTCTTTGTCGATACCGAGAATTTTAAAATTTAGTATGCATTTGGAAACATTTTTTTTTTTTCAAATTTCACTAATATTAGGAGTGAAATGAATTAAAAAATAAGGTAATCAAACAAATATAATATATTCATATTTAACTCTTGATATATTTCACATATACATCTTTCGGAGATATACTTCCTAAATACATCTATAAGCATGTAATGAGTATATATATACACTTCATATTGATCTTTTCTCGTGTTACTTAGTCTACATCTAACATATACTTGATATCGATATACTTATTGCTACTACGATATTTCATGTCTATCACATAAGATATCAATGTTTGACTATCTCTATGAATATTCAACATTTTGTTTGGAGCACTCAGCATAAGAAGATTTAATAGTCTCTTTTATCAAACAAACTTTTTTAGCATAACTGGAAAATCTCAATTCCAAACTTAGCCTTAGCTAATATGCACCTATGTATTCTATAAGGTCTATTTCATTGATTCAATATATTAGAGCATAACCGATGATCGTACACAAGTATCTTATAATTTTCTTAAACATCTTCCAATGTTCTATTATTAGAATGAACTAATATATTACATCAATGCATACAACATGAGTTATATTATGTCTGGAGTATAACATAGTATATGCAATGCCAATATATGAAACATTTTCCATATCCTCCCACTTGATAGGAGTTTCATAATAAACACTTAGACTACGAATTATATTCTTAGTCATTGGAGTACTTATGAGTTCATAATTCTACATGTATAATCTTTCTCAAACTCTTTTTATACAAGATTCCAAAGACAAAGATACTTATTATCTTATCTATCCATTTATATCTTGATCATATGACCTATGCAGACTTTCCCACGACTTATATCACAAAGTTACTAGGCATCCAATCTTTCGCGAATAGGGTATGTGCACAATGGTTCTCATTTACCACTCCAAATATCATAACCTTAAATTCTAATGAGATTATAAATTAACTTATTCAATCCAAGAAACCTCATATTTACAAATCTTTGGAACAAACCCTTATCATTTTCTCATATAGATCTCTCATGACAATTATCCACTGATTTTAGAGGTCCATTAACCTACTTGATGTAACTTTAAGGAAGATACAACTACTAAAGTTAAAACAATTCATATAGATGCAATTCTCGCAATTGAAAAGAGTATATTCTTATAACATTATCAATTTCAATATACCTTAACTATAAGCCTAAAGCTTTTACTTTACATTGGGATTCCATTTGTTCTCAATATTTTTATGTCCTTTAGGTAAATTAACTTAATTCTTCTTCCATCACACGCAACTATTCATCTTCCTTTAAAAACTTAATTTTCAGGGTTGGAATAATTTTCCGTTTAACTTTCTTAGGCTCTGAATTCTCATAAATATGTCTTTTTATATCTATTATAACTCAAAATTCTTCCTTTTAAGCTCATTTCTGTGCTCCCACTCGAGTCCCAAATATTATAATGATCTAAGCTCGCACTTGAGTTAAAACTATTGACTGTCACTTGGACCAATAACATTTTAAGTTCTCAGCTCCTCTATAGAACGAGATCCCTTATTAATGTGATAATTATGAATCAATATATTTGAATTACTCCCACTTGAAGATATATTCAAAATATAAAGTTCAAGTGTCTTAATAGAAGGAAATATCTTTTTGATATGTAAGAGTATCTTAAAAGACACTCCATCTACTTCTTGGACCTAGTTTCCTAAAATTATTAAGATAGTGTGGGAGTAAGTGATACAACCCTATGCCATAGCCAATATAAAATAAATATACTTCCAGTCCATGTCACATATGGGTTGGAATAGATAGATTTTGAAGGTACTTGGTTCAGTATATATACTTAATCGTTGGAAGAAGAATCTAAATTCTCCTTTCATGAACTCTATACTTGTATAGAGTATAGAGAATAAACAATGGATGTTCAATCTCTTCATCATATAAAACTGTAAGCTTCACTGAAAAGTACTTTTTACCACCTCAATTCTAATACTTTACAGTCAAATTTAATTGATTTATTACTAGATTCATAAATCTTTTGATAGCTAGAAGCTTCAGATTTATTGGTAATCAAGTAGATGACATCATAACAAGTATAGAAATCATTTAATGTGATGAAAATTAGGCTTATGCCTCACCCTCATGTTTATTAAATCACATATTTCAATGAATAAATTGCAATCGATTTTAGTTCAAGTTCCTTTTGAAATGGATTATAATTTTGATTTCCTTTAAATGGAACTCATCACATGGTGATAATCTAATAGTTATAAATTATCCATCACATTAAACCTAGATGACGTATTCTTCATAGCTTATGTGACACAATTGTCTATAGAATATACTAATATTTTCTTTCAAAAGAAGATTTAGTCGGTGGAAAACAAACATTATTAACTTGATAATTCGTAATGCACATTTATTATAATAAATCCATTTATTTAAGAACTAGACTCATAAATCTACAGTTCATAGAATGAAGAAACTTAATCATTTGAAAAAAAAATTCAAAGATGAACCTATTGTTCATTAAACCATATCACAAATTTAGATTTTTGACAAATAATATGAGAATAAAACACATCATGTAGCTATTGGATTTGCGATCATTGCTAATATAGTCTACATGTGTCAATCTATAGAACTTCAACTCATTTTGATGTCGATATAAATTTCAATATTTCTCATATAGGTTATCGAAAGTACACATAGATACTATGGTTTGTGCTCATGTCACATGTTGCACTTGAATCAATAATCAACAAAGGGTAAAATTCAATCAGCAAGATTGAGCATAGTACAATATTGTTAGACATGATGCATGTCCTAGAGGCAATTAGGGCGATATATCTTAATTAGTCATAATGTACAAACGATTTTGGATTATTATTAATAATAATTAAGGCATCTTTGTTGCTTATCAGTGTTTTTAATTCATTTATGTAACTCGCTAGTATCATAAATGTATATTGTTATATATATGCCCATTAAGAAGATAAAGTCCATGACTACTTCATAGCATCAAAAGTGCGAGGACATAGTGGAAGCTATGTGATGTGAGAACTGCACATACTTGTTACTATGAATAGTCTAAATATCTCTAGTCATAGTTTCATTGAGATTGGACATTAATGGAATGGACAGACTAGTATGTGTAGGCTTACTCCTTGGATCAGATCTAAGTAGCCGATCTCACGAGCTGAAAGTGATACCTTGAGTAAACACATGAATGTATTCGGGTAATACATTGGAGACCGCTATAAGATAGACACTTGGAAATAACAATATCTATGTGTTGGTGTCATGTCCTATTGTAGTAGTAGTACAAGTATCCTCAGATCTGAGATACTAGTTTCCTTGTGTATACTTTGGGTTATACTTATTCTTACCCTGGTGATCAGGATGATATGAGTGATTACGGGTATAGTGATGATCACATGTTGGTAAGCCGAGTAGTCAAGGTAGGATCCATCGCTCTTGATATAGTGAATTAATGGGAGATGTACCTTAGGGCCCCTTATTGAAGTGAAACACTCATAAACCTCTGATCAGAGTATAAAATTGATAGAACGGGTTTCTAGTCAATCTTAATACATAATGGCTGAGTGGTGTTCTTCATGAACAAGTCTAATTCCAGGATAGATACGGCTATTACATGAGCTGACACTTAAACTGAGCTCAATAAATTGGATGGTACTTAAACTGATGGAAGGAGTGTATTGTATTGGTTACTAATGCAAAACCAAATCAAGTCACAAGCACTTGACATTCAAAGTATTGGAGGATCATACGCCTTTGCTAGAAAGCCCATTTGATCATCTAGAGCTATCGAGTTCCATATTGGTCTGGAACACCAAGCCTAAAGGTTCTCGGATGGGAAGCTAACTTTAGGTTAATCTCTAGTGGCTCAATACTTTGTGATCCTATGAGGTCACACACTTTAGGTCTTTGCAGGACTAAGTAAAGAACCTATAGACTGTGTCTATGCCAAGAATATTTATTTGATGAATTTGTTAGAATAATTATTGATTGGTTGGACCAAAATAATTATTAAAGGGAATAAAGAGAAAATAGAGAAAAATGCACGGTGCGGAGGAAGGGAATTTTCCCATTGCGAGTGGGCCCCAAACGAACACTACATGTTCGGAGTGGGGCCTGCGCGGCTGCCAGCTCGTGGGCTGCTAGCGCACATGGAAAGCCGCGCGCATTAGCAGGCTGCAGGCCTGCAAGCGCTGCCCATGGCAGCGCTTGTACGCAGGGTATAGGCTGCATGAAAACTTGCAAGCTTAGGCTCGCGGGAAGGCCCGCAAGCCCAACTTCCGGCACAAGGCAAGCACGCTAGGGCTTGCCTTGTGGATGTAGCCGTGGGTTAACCCGCAAGTCCAAGTGACCCGCGTGGCTAACCCACATGTGGGATGGGAATATTCCCATCCCACAATGAGTTTTTTGGGGAGTTTAACACTCCCCCTTTTCCCTATATATAGGCCTCCCATTCTCTTTGTTTTACATGCTTCAGCTCAGCTTTTCTCTCCAAGTTCGATATCTCTTTCTTCGCTCATTGTGCGAGATCCTTCACAAGTTTCTCCAAACAACGAAGAATTTCTTTAGAAGGCTCTTTCTATTTGAAGAGAGCCTTCTCAGTTTATATTTTCAGGTTGATCTTCGAGTGGTCTAGCAGCTGCTGTCTACTAACGAGTTCTACCTCAATGAGGTTTTCGTCGGTGAAGATCCATGTGGATCAATCATAGAGGCATCCTAGTTTAGAACATTACCAGTTGATGTGTGCTAGCAAAGTTCTGTCGAATTGCTCAAAGGCAATGCCGCTACAAAAAGAGAAAGAGAAGCACACATCAACTGGTAATGTTCTAAACTTAGATGCTAAGTTTCTCTTATAAGTTTTATGAACCTATCAGCATCTATGGAACGTTTTAACTTAGATTATATCAATCATGACATGTTTAGGAGATCTTTTAGTTTAATTTTAAGTTTTGAAATTCCACCTTGCTATGTTGCATGTTCAATTACTCTCTTGACTAACCAGTAGTGGTATCAGAGCCTGCCTTTTGCTATGCATGATTGATTATGATATGTTAAAATGATATTTTCTATGAATTGATTAAAGTATGCTATGCATGACTTATAGAAAATGATATGATAACTAGATTAAGGTTTTGCTCAAACTTAGTTTAGGTGATTGTTCACAAGGTTTCGACTCTAATGACTCCTAGGATTTTATGTTAAATAATCAAGCCAAAAACCTTGTCCGCCACTTTCCTACCGATAAGATATAAGTTCAAATTCGAACAGGTGTTGTTAGTACTGCTTATCTAAATAGAAAAATGGTGACCACTGTAAGTATACAGTAACGATGTAGTTTTAAAATATATCGATCCCACAGGGAAGGACTAGCTCTAAAGATCAACAAGGAAAAATAGAATAAAGAAAATAAAACATTTTTGGATTTAAGTGGGGAGTATTAGAATGAAGAATGGATAGATGTATGTATAGAAGATTAGAGATTCTAATATATAGATTTTCCTATGAAATAAGTATAGCAAAGAAAACATGCAAGTTTAACAAAGTTATTACGTTCACTAAACTAATCTAACATAATCGGTTCTAGACACTCAGATGTTTAATGATTCATCATAGAGCAACACATGAAATGACTTTTCTAAATCTAGTGCAAACGAATTAAGACGATTATATAAACCTAGACAACAATATTAATATGCTTAGTACGAGTCGCTATCACATAGCCACATTTAGCAAGTTACCATTCAAAAAATGTTGGCTCACTAAACAGCGTTAAAATCACTGATCCAGTGATTATATACAATCTCATTAACCCCGAAACTATTCTTAAAGTTAACTCCAAAGCATATAACTTGATTAATATAAAAGACTTAACACGAAATATGCATTATGACACATAGACATATCATAAACTTTGAAATAGAAAGTATAAGTAGAAAGCAAAGCAAAGTTGTAAGGTATGCAAGTGAAAGCTAAAGTTGATCAAACCGTATCCACTCTTCAATGGGAGTCGTCATTTCCCGCAATTCCTTCGTCTGGTTTGAATTTGGTCTCGGCCCGTACAGAACCTCTGCTAGGATGCCATTCTTTGCGAATATCGAACAAAAAAATATTAAAGAACGAAAAATTTTATTGATAAGTGATTTGCAAGTACACTTATACAACAATCGCTCGAGAATATAGAAAAATCTAACAATCGAAACAAGGATTCGAATCACTTAAACATGTTCTCGCTAACACTTATGAACGTAGCGAAACTAGATATTTTATTCTCTATCTACACACACTATACATAACCCTATAATTGCACTCTAATGCTCTACTCCCTTGATACACAAAATTGTAAGGTTTGGAGCCCTATTTCTAGAGTTCGAAGGGTTACATCTATCCAAACGAAGAGTTGTGTCCATTGGTGAAAGATTGCATCACTTCATTATGATTGGTTGAGAAGCTTCAATCTAATCCACAATGGATAGGAACCTTTTCATGATTGGTTGACTTCTGATAGGTATCTCCTCGTTGGTAGTTGATGGTGGTTGATCATTCTTATCTGGCGGTCGGTAGTTAAGAAGATTTGACCAAAAAAACTGTCCAAGTCACGACCGCGATATACAAGTCGCGACCGTGAATACTTGTCTGGCAACTTTCTATTCTGAAGTATACAAGTCTCGACCGTGAATGATTGTCGATACCGTGAATTGTGTTTTTCATCAAAATTCTTCTTGTAACTTTATCGATCTTTGATAGCTTCGATCCTAAGCCAAATCTTTAAGTTCTACGCATTTTTTCGCACCTTTTTCACTCTTTTTACATAGAATTCCACTTTAGATCATTTTACTCCCAAGATTTACCTAGTATCTGCATTTGCATAAAAAACAACTACATATCACGTGAAATCTTTTGTATGAAGCACGAAAATGACTAAAAATATAGTGTTCAGTGTATAAAATTTATATGATAATAAGTGTAATTATACACTTATCAGTCATTGACATATAACAGAAGAAAAACGATCGCACTCCCACTAGCCTTTTTATATACACCGGGCTCATTAGCGTTCAATACAAAACCGATTTCTTGGAATGTCTCATCAAACATAATATTCCAACTCTTTGATGCTTGCTTAAGTCTATAAATAGACTTCTACAACTTGCATACTTTAGAGTCATCCTTGGATGCGAAACCCTCGGATTGTGTCATAAACACATCCCTGTCCAGATTCCCGTTAAGGAATGTCATCTTCACATCCATCTGCCAAATCTCATAATCGTAATGAGCGGCGATGGCAAGGAGTATCCTGATAGACTTCAGCATGGCCATCGGTGAAAAGGTTTCATCATAGTCAATGCCTTCTTTTTTAATATACCCTTTTACAACCAACCTTGCTTTATAGGTAACTATGTTACCGTCTATGTCGATTTTCTTCTTAAAAACCCGCTTTCATCCTATGGGCTTAATCCCACTTAGAGCATCAACCAAGTTCCAAACTTGATTTTTGTACATAGATTCCATCTTTGATCTCATGGCTGAAAGCCATTTATCATATTCTGAGCCTTCCATTGCTTCCTTGTAAGTCTTGGGCTCATCAACTTCCATAAGGAAGAGATGTTTATCATCAATGATGAAAAACCCATATCGCTCAGGAGTGATTGGAGCCCGACCTGACCTATGTAATGTCGGTGTAATAATAGGCTATTCCATGCTTACACTATCTTGTGTAACAAGTGTAGGTATAATCATTTGACTGTTTATTTGATCTACTTGAGTGCCTAACTCAAGAATGCTCCCACTAGCTTTTGCAAGTATATGCTCATTCTCAAGGACTTGAGCATTTCTGGAAATAAGGAATTTCTATTCTTTGGGATCATAAAAGGTATACCCTATAGTCTCCTTAGGATAACCTACAAACAGACATCCATCATACTTAGCACCCGGCTTATCTAAACTTGTCCTTTTAACATATGCAGGACATCCCCAAACTCTCAGGTGAGAAAGAGCGGGTTTCTTACCATATGATAACTCGTATGGAGTTTGATTAACTGATTTAGAGGGCACTCTATTTAGTATATAAACTGCGCTATCAAGTGCATAATCCCAAAAGGATCTGCTAAGTTCTGCTTGGCTGATCATGGACCGTACCATATCGAGTAGGGTTCGATTTCTCCTTTTTGACACTCCATTGTGTTGGGTGTATAAGGAGGTGTCCATTGGGATAAAATTCCATTATCCCTTAGATAATCCTAAAACTCCTGGCTTAAGTATTCACCGCCTTGATCAGATCGAATGGTCTTAATACTTTTCCCAAGCTGTTTTCTACTTCAGTTTTGAATTCTTTAAAAGCATCAAAACTTTCAGACTTGTGCCTCATAAGGTACAAATAACCATATCGCGAGTAATCGTCAATAAAGGTTATGAAGTAGATGAAACCCTCATGTGTCTTAACACTCATTGGACCACATACATCGGAATGTATTATTTCCAAGGTACTGTTGGAATGCTGACCCTTTCTTTTGAAACGTTTTTTAATCATCTTACCTTTTAAACAAGGTTCGCACATACCATAGGAAGGCCATTCCATTGGGCCTATGTCTCCATATTTGTGTAACTTAGCTAAGCTAGTTGTGAGCGGGCGACACGGATTGGTGGGCCGAGAGTGCGCGGAGGTTCATAGGCGCGGTCCACCGGGGTGTTTTGAAAAAAGGAAGGAAGAAAAACACCGGGTCTGGGACCCGGGAAAAAGGTTAAAAAGAGAAAAAGATGAAAACATTTAAGATCGGTTCGAACCCGAATCCGCCGTCTCTCAGTGTGGAGTCACCACCTGGATTAGCTCTTTCCAGGAATTAGAGTCCTGCAAGGCTTAACGTCCGGGGGACGGCCCACCAAGACACAGAGATTCGGGTCCGGGATCAGTTGCTTATTTCTTATTGGATCACATTAAATTACATCTACAGAAAACTGTTTTCTTTTAATTGTGCATATTCGCACTTATGTCATTTTTGGAGTTAAATGCATGATTCACGTATTGCGAAATATAAACCATTCACAAAGTGGAAAAAATAAACAATCCACAAAATCGAAAGTAAATGCGGAAAGTAAATGTAGAAAAATAAAAATTACAAGGCTTCAAAAATCGGGGGATGCAACCACCCGCTACCCTATTAATTACATTTTCTGTAAAATATGTGCAATACCCGAATGAAAATAAATCCTAAACATACATCTAACCTGCATCCACAAAGGTTAGCACAGGGGATATATCACGTATGCTTGATTTGGTTTTGGTGAGGCCCGTGTGGCCTAATTAAAACATCGGCGATTTAAAGTTGTTAATTTAAATAAAAACAGTTCATTTTTATTAACACATTGGTTGGTCCATTTTAATTAATGAAAATGATCGCATGGTAAGTAGTGAGGTATGTTATCTGGGAATATGTTTTAATTCCCTTCGTTGGGGTATTCTAATACAGAAATTAAAAAAAAATAAAGGAAGAAGAAGGAGAATTACAACATTATTTACAATGACAAGGAATAAAAATAATTCCTAGGTCAAAAATAAAAATTAAAAAAGAAGAAAAGGAGGAACACGAAATAAGCAGCTCTAGGAACTCAGAGGCTTTACCCTTTTGGCGTGAATCCACTTCGACGTGTCCATTTGATCCCCGGGAGCGTTCCTCGTTCGTTTTGGTTTAAGTGAAAAGGTTGATGTAAAAAGTCTAAAAATCTTCGTTTAATTCTTGGTATTTTAGTGTAATTTAATTGAAAAAAAGAATGTTTTGTTAGAAAATAAAGTGTTTATTTCTCCAAAAGATAATCAGACTCGGGTTCTAAATTGGTTTTAGACTCGAGAATATCTGAGGAATTTAGAAGAAAAGATGAAGAAATTTTATAGAAAGATGAAGAAATTTGGGATCCGAAAGTGTTTTCTGGATCCGAGAAAAAGTTAGAAGAAAGTAAGAAAAATCGTTTTTATTGAGGGTTGCCTCGCGCAGCCTCACGCGAGGCTTCCTCCTCGCAAGGCTGCCTCGCGCAGCCTCGCGCGAGGCTCCCTCCTCGCGAGGCTCCCTCCTCGGAAGGCTGCCTCGCGCAGCCTCACGAGGGCTGCCTCCTTGCGAGGCTGCCTCGCGAGGGCTGCCTCGTGGGCTGCCTCCTCGCGAGGCTGCCTCGTGGGCTGCCTCCTCGCGAGGCTACCTCGCGTGAGGTTGCCTCCGCCCGAGGCTCCCTCATGATCGGGACTACGTCTCTTTTTTTTAATTTATATATCTATATTTCTTTTTTTTTTGTATTTTTTTTAGTTAAATAATTTAAAACGTCTGAGGAGGATTCCCATTTGAAGATCATCGGATGGTCAAAAATTGTGTGATTCGAGGATAAATTTCTCGAAAAGACATCATCATTGAACGCACGAGCTGGTACAAAATCCCGTGCTCACACTTTGTATGCACAAAATCAATCTGGAGAGAGATATAAAACCGCAAGGAAGACTCAATCTACTCATGATAGAAGTTATGAAGAAGGAATTATCAAACTCATGGAAGCTAACCTCATTTATCCCATCTTCTATAGTGATTGGGTTAGCCTAGTTCAAGTAGTTCTAAAGAACACATGGATAATGATGATTGAAAATGAAGCAAAACAGTTGGCCCCAATAAGAGTGCAGGATGGATATAGAGTTTCCACAGATTATGAGACGTTGAACGCTGCAATGAAGAAGGACCAATTTCCACTCCCATTCATTGATCAAATGTTAGATAGACTGGTAGGAAAGTGTCATTACTATTTCCTTGATGGGATAGCAAGGTTCTATCAAATCTTGGTAGCACTCGATAGACTAAGAGAAGATAAAATTTACATGTCCTTTTGGAACTTTTACTTATATAAGGATGCCTTTCGGTCATTAAAATGCTCACACGACCTTCCAAAGATGCATGGTAAGTATTTTCTCTATCATGTAGAGAGCATTATTGATGTCTTCATGTAGGATTTCATAGTGTATGAAGACTTGTTCACATCATGCCTTAACAACCTTGGTAAGATCCTTGAACATTGTATTGAGTCTAACTTGGTACTTGGTTATAAAAATGCCATTTTATGGTTTGATCAAGGTATGATTTTAGCTCATGTTGTTTCAAAAAAGGGTATAGAGGTAGATAAAGCTAAAATTGACATTATTCAATCTTTACCTTACCCTACTTGTGTGAAAGGTGTTAGGTCTTTTCTTGGTCATGCTAGTCTTACTCGGAGGTTTATAAAAAACTTCTCTAAAATCACAGAGCCCATGTCCCAATTACTTCAAAAAGACACTGACTGAGTTTGGAGATCCTTATAGAAGGCCTTTGACATCTTGGAGAAGAGGTTAGTCTTTGCACAAATTCTTCAACTAGCAAATTGGGACTATCCCTTCGAGATCATGTGTGATACAAGTGACAAAGTAGTGGGAGTAGTTTTAGGATAACAAATCACGTAGTACCTCATGTCATATATTATGCCTGTAAGAGTCTAGAACTACACCACCACTAAAAAGGAGCCTCTTCTAATTATTTTCACTTTGGAAAAGTTATGTTCCTATCTTCTATGTTCAAAGGTCATTGTATACTAAGATCATGCAGCATTACTCTACTTAATGACTAAGAAGGATGCCAAACCAAGACCAATCCATTGGATTCTTCTTCTATAAGAATTAGAAATAGTGATAAAAGACAAAAAACGGATGAATAATTTAGTTGTAGATCAGCGTAGTAGACTTAGCAACTCAAAAGGACCAAAAGAGGTGAATGATGAATTTACTGGAGAGAGTCTCTTTACTATCATCGAGACTCCTTGGCACGTAGATATTATCAATTTCATGACCACCGGGAGGTTCCCTAATCACATCATGCACAATGATAAAGACAAGATATATACTGTTAAGTATCATTGGGATGACCCCTATCTAAGGAGACAAGAGAATGATTTCATTTTGAGGAGATGTATAACCAGAGAAGAGGTCACTAAAGTGCTCTAAGCCTATCACACTAAGGTTTGTGGAGGTCACAATGTACCACACAGAACAATACAATGCATTTTGCGATGCAGATTCTATTAGCCACATATTTTTCATGACTCATACATGTACTGCAAGGCTTGTGATAGTTGCCAAAGGACTGGTAACCTTGGTCATAAAAGACCAACTTCTAATGAATCCAATATTGGTTGATGAGATCTTTGATGTTTAGGGAATCAATTTTATGGGTCCTTTTCCTCCATCTTCTAGATTCAAATACATCCTCCTAGCAACAAATCATGTCTCTAAATGCATAGAGGCTAAGGAAACAAGGAATGATTATGCAAAGACTGTAGCTGACCTTATAAAGAGAAACATCATATGCAGATATGGCAAACCAAGATTACTTATCAGCAAACGTGATATGAATACTTGCAACAAAAAGATCTCTACCTTACTAAAGAAATGGGGAGTAAAGCACATAAATTAAACAACATACCACCCATAGATAAATGGATAGGTCTAAGTGAGTAACAGAGAGGTCAAACTCATATTAGAGAAAACAATGAATCCCAACATGATAGGTTGGAGTCTCCATCTCTTTGAAGCTCTGGGTAGTTAGAACAACATGGAAGGCACCCCTGGAGATATCCCCATACAGAGTTGTTTATGGAAAGGCATGTTATTTACCCATAGAGATCAAGAACAAGGATATTGGGCAGTAAAAGAGACCAACTATAGAATGTACACAACTCAAGAACAAAGGAAGTTAGAATTGAACATGTTGGAAAAGATTAGAAATGAGGTCATTGAGAGGTTAAAATCCTTCAAGAGACCACTAAATGTCACCACGGTCTCCATATTTCTAGGAAAATCTTCAGAGAGGGACAAAAATTTTTACTTTTCCAGTCAAGAAATAATTATAACTTGGAAAATTGATGTCTAGGTGGATTGTCCTTTCATAGTGATCAAGGTATTTCCTCACAAAGCAGTCATCATCAAGTGTACGATGATGCACAAATCCATGAAAGTCAATGAACATCATCTTAAGCTATATTAGTAAAGATTCCGAGCTTACTCTAAAGAATTTCATCTCATAGAGATCTTTGACCCACACCATGATCTCGGTGTGGGAAGTCCAGCTAAGTAACATTAAAACAAAAAAGGTCCTTGGGAGGCAGCCCAATCATTTTTAAGAATTCTTTGATTATTTAATTATTTTGTTTTTGTTTAATTATTATTTAATTTTAGGATTCAATTGTAGGATTTTCAACTTTTAGATTTTAATTATTTATATTGGATTTAAATTTTGTTTAGTAGAAATGATCATGAACACTTAACTAGGACTGAAAAGGTTCTTTAAATGGCGCAGGCACTCAATGATAAAAAAAAGGAAGAGTTACATGGAGAAGAAGAGGAAATGTAGAGTGACGCGGAGAAGAGGAGAAACAAAGAGTTACGTGTAAAAAGAAGAGAGAGGAGAGAGTAATGGTCTAATCCTATCCAAATTCACTAAATCTCTCTGAAGCATGGGTGACACATGAGGTCACAATGGTGATTACATAATAATGTTTAAGTCATCATTACACTACCTTGATAACCGAAAGTTCTCTTTTATTTTCAATTTACCCTTTGCTTGGTCTCCAAGCACATTTCTCCCTATAAATAGGACCTTACACTCTCCATTTAACCGACACTTGCAATCAACTCTCTCTCTAGTATTAGCAAAAAAATTCTATGTTCTTTCTCTCAAGAAATTGCCTTATGTAAACTACTCCGATAATTATCGTGAAAATCACTCCCTCCACCATTGCCAGTTCGACATTCTATACAACACAACCACCAATCACACTCATGGTAAAAAGACTACACTAGTTATCATGAGTTCCAAAAGCAACACCTCTATTCCTGCTCAGGTAAGCCCCCTCAACATTATCTTCCAAGAAATAGTCAACAAGGACAAAGAGACGCTGAGTCTCTGTAAAAGGGAAAGGACTCACCTGTAGTGGAGTCCAAGGACAAAATTGTAATCCTTAGTGATGGTGATGACCAAGAGCGGAATCCAACACCTCTACAAGTCCTTGCTATGCACAAGCCTCACACGAGGAGCTCCAAAATCATCGAGAGTAAGAAGGTGAAGGTCGGAGAGGAGAAGACTCTAGTCTCAGCCAAGGGGAAGGTTCTCAACACCTTTGACAAACTAGTTCCTCGTGACACCTTCAATCGCTACAAGGGATACCACCAAAGCCATGAAAATCCACATGCACCAAGACTACAGGGAGTCTCTATATCAAGGATGAGCTACTCTCTACCTTTACAATGATTTGTTGGCTCCATTTGCTTTTCATCCCATTCTAACTTATTAAGAGCTAGTATGGGAGTTCTACTCTACCTTTTACTTTAAGCAGGACTACTCCAGCTATGACGAGCCCAACTTTATGAAGTTTTACCTCTACAAAAAAAATCTTTTCTTAGATTCTTGACAACTTCAAAAAGGCATTGGGAGTCACAAAGCCTTTGGAGGACATGTGTGATGCTCGCCCTCCCGATTTTAAGGCCAAAAAGACCTACTTTTATCTCTTTAGCAATGACTCATGTGTTACCTATTGGAAGTCTGAAGACTCCAAAGTGTGGTATATCCACGAACCTCATGTTCCCTACTACTACAAGATCCTCAACTTCAACTTTTTAGGTTGATACAAGAGCTCTAGGACCATAAATGAGATGGAGCTCAACATCTTATAGAGCATGATGATTGATTGGAAGCTCCACCCAGGGGCTTAGTTTGCCAAGAAGATCTAGTTCTCTCTTAGAAGAGGGAGAAATCCTCTTATTTTTGGCATAGTGATCTTAGTGATAAAAGATAAGATGGATCACTTTGATCCCTCGGGCTACACTCACTTCCTGAGACTACTCTTCTTAACATGGAGTGTTTCAAGACCATGATGATGGTGGAGACTAACAACGGGACCAAGCAGATGCATCACCTTGGCCCTCTAGAGACCAGATACCCCACTCCTGTTGATTCAAAAGTTGACAAGAAGACTCCCACATCAGCAACAGAACAACTAATCTCCACCATATAAACTGAGCTGCTTAAGAAGTTAACTACTCTCGAGAAGTAATACCAGGACCTATTTAATAGCTCTCTAAAGCTCCATGTAGAGAAAAAAAACCTTTGGACTCACTATGATGCCATGGAATTCAATATGGAGACTTTGTGTGATCATCTCCATCTCAAGCTAGTCAATTATCAAGCTCACTAATAGGACTATAGGTCTCTGTCTATTCCTCCTGTCATTGTAAATATTTAAATTTCTACTTGTACTTAAAGATACAAAATTAAAAGAAAATTTAGTCTTTTAAAATTCCAATGTTCTATCTTTATTTTCCATGATGATCTACTTTTTACTCTAACCTATTACAAAGAAATGAGAAAACACAAAAAAGAGAGATACCTCCATATTGACTAATTAAACAAGTAACAAGGATTGAGTTAACTTACCTTACTTGGCATCAAGAGTTGATTTAAGCAAAGTTTGTTTAAGTGATTGCACTCTAAAAGTTGCTTTATATGATTTAAGTCCCAATGAATGTCTTAGAGCTTAAATATTTATCTTTGCATGTGGACTTGGTTTATTTTACCAAGTGTGAGCATGGGATTTTGTATCACCTCGCATGTTCAATGATGACGGCTTTACGGGATTTTATCCTTGAATCACACAATTCTCGATTATCCAAATGCCTTCAAATGAGAGTGTTCCTCGTCTCTAAACTTAAACAAACTTTTAATAGAATAAATTTTGTTTCCTTTTTAGTTCAAAAATTAATTAAAAATACAAAAAATATAAAAATACACAAAAAAAATACAAAAAATATGAAAAGTTGTAGAATACCGAAATCAGGGACTTGCCTCGCCAGAGGTCGGCCAAGGCAGCCTTGCCAAAATATATATGGCAAGGCTCCTTAGAAAGTTTGGGGAGCCTAGCCAGCCAAATTCTAGCAAGGCCCACCAGAATTTTTGTTGAGGCTCGCTAGAATTTACTACCTTTTTTGGATTTTCGAGATTTTCCCTTATAAATATTTAGGGAATTTTTGGTAATCTAGACCATAAATTTTCAAAGAAAAATATAGCTTTTGGAATTGGAACTGATTTCGAGAATTAAGAAAGCATTTTTTTGAGATTTACATCACACTTTCAACAACCTAAACTAAAAGATGATGAGGACTACTTCGTAGGGTCGAGCGGGTATTTTCGAAGTGGATCCGCTCCGTAAGGGTAAGCCTTTGAGTTCCTAGAACTGCTGATTCCATCCTCATTATCTGCTATTCCTTCCCCTGATTTCATCTGCGAACCTAAGATTTTTATTATTCTCTTTTATTCCGAATGTTGTAATTTTTCTTTCTTCATCTGTAAATTCTTTATTAATGGAGATACATGCTAGAATACGCCCACGAAGGGAATACACTTATATTCCCGGATAACGGCCCCCACTATTTTACCATGTGAGCAATTTAATTAACTAAAACGAGCAACCAACGTGGTAATAAAATGAATTATTTTATTTTAAATAACAAATCCATTAAATCCAACGTGGAAATAAAATGAATTATTCAATAGGCTGCACGGGGCTCGCTAAAGCCAAAATCAAGCAAACATGCAATATGTTGTAATATACCCTGTGCTAACCTTTGTGGATGCAGGTAGATTATGATTAGATGTATGTTTAGGATTTTAATTTTCCTTCGGGAATTGCAATTTCAAGTATTTTTTTTAATGAAATTAATCAGTTAGGCGGGCGGTTGCATCCCCCAAGGTTTTGTAACTTTTAATCTTTACTTTTCGCATTTATTAAATGCTTTATTGATGGATTTGTCACTTTCAAATATATGTGAATCATGCATAATAACTCGAAAATGACATAAGTTCGAATTTGCGTAATTAAAAAATACAATTTTCTGTAGATGTAATATAATGTGATACAATAAGAAATAAGCAACTTATCCCGAACCCGAATCTCTATGACATAGTGGGCTACCCCCTGACGTTAAACCTCACAGGACTCTAATTCCTAGAAGAGCTAATCTAGGTGGCGACTTTACACTAAGAGATGGTTTATTCGGGTTTGACTGATCTAAAACGTTTTCGCTTTATTTATCAAACTTTTTCTGGGTCCATGACCTGGTATGTATTCACTTTCAACATAAACACCCTGGTGGACCACGCCTCTCATTTTCGTGCGCTCTCGGTCTATCATTCCGTGTCGTCCGCTCATAGTGCCGACTACGCTGGGGTTTTTTCAAAAAGCTTATTTTTTAAAGATTTTAGATTTTGGATAAGTGCCAAAAATTATTGATCAATTATTTCGTATTTTCTTAATTATGACATATTATAATTTCGCATTGTAATAGAGGGGATTAGGTCGTAAGATTAAGGTACCCTATTACCACAAAGCTTTCTCGTACTAATCTGCCTCTCTAAGAAAAGATAGTACTTGAGCGGGTGAAGCACTTGTTGCCATATCGCATGTACCTCCCTTGTTAGAACCTATTTGGGGAGAGGCTTGGAGTGTATTTTAGTGCTACAAGAACCTTCTAAATTAGTAACCCATTTATAAACCTCTTATAAATAAGCCATTGGCATTTTCCCTAGGGTATTACCCAACAAACAACCATGCATTATATTTTCTTGAAGGTGCGCTCCTTCGTATCCTTATGGTACTAAGATGAACCAAACTTAGGATAGAGATTAGACAAAAACCCTACGTGCGAGAGCTGTATGGTTGGAAGTTGAATATTATGTGCTATGTTCTATATGTTTATCGCTTTTTAATTCATCAAGCATCGTATAAATTTGCCATGCTGACCACGAATCTTAATGTAGACACTTGAATGGACACACTCATTGAGCATTATAAAACTATAGTTGTTCTCATCACATCTAGGATGTAGCCGACACTCAAGATCGTGTCACCCTATGACAGCATGAAACCAAGTGGAATCATGTAGCATCATTTACCCCATTATAGTGCGATATCCACGTGATGTCCGATACCAAAACCTTATTCGACACCCACTTGGTGACCTAATTCATAGCCCTTTCGGGGCAATTATACATACCAAAAGCCTACACGAGGCAAACATGAACATAAACCATATTAAAGGATATCCCAGTTGATGTTCTAACCTAAGCCCACATGGGGAAAACTTCAAAAACCTTACTACTCACCTTAAAGACCCGCCTACGAAGGGCAACAATCCATGCATCACCACATACCTTTTATAATGATATCCACTAACATCCAAGACCTTGCCCTAATGATGCAAAATAACCAAAATATTCATTTAAATGCTACACATGGTAGTTATTTTCATACATGTTTGAACCACTTTTCATTGGGGTATGTCACACCGCTTACCCAAAAATAGTTAGACATCTTCATCTAGTCGTGGCACTAAATCTAGAATTTTTACCTTTTCACCACATGGGAAATTAGGTCACTTCATCACATCATTCCCTTTCACTCTATCCCATAGACAAAGTGTAGATCTCAAATCCACTAGATTTTCATTCACTCATTCTTATCGCCTGCATTAACAATTCTATTTTGCTTTGATTGATTTTTATTTCACATTATGGCACGTTAACCCTTTGTGTACGCAGCCATAACATTAACATTTCACGCATCAATCACGTATCATGACTTAATATGCATACCTTGACGATCTGCCTGTGTACTTTAGCCAAGAAAAAGCCTATCTACCTAAGGGCTTGGAATAGGGCTTCTCGCTGATTGATCTGCATTTCTCCAATCATGGCTCATCAAGAAGGAATTTCATACACAAACTCCAGTGAAGACTTAGGTTAGGATTCAGAATAACGCACTCCGTGTAGTTTTAGTTATATGGCTAACCAACAAGTGGAGAATGTGGTAGAGAACAAAATCTTGGGGCAGGGTAGAACCCATAGGTAAACCAATCATCGGTGAGTACTGAGATTGTTACAGTGATGAATGCTTTCGCTAACAGCAATAAATTTGCATCGATCATCAACCGTCACACCAGGACAGGGCAGCCCGAGCAAAGGGCAAATGATGTGGTGCCTAACTTGAATATCGGTGGCACGGTTCTACAGGGGGACCATGCAGTATTTCCTGGTTCCTATCAATTCGGGTCGGGGTAGGGTCAACCCCAGGTTGGCCAAAAAATGAATGAGTTCACTTCTCAACCACAAGTTGGTGGCCAGTTCTTCATGGGGCAGCTGGGATAAACTTCATTTGCGCTTTGAGCTGTGGGGTTGCCAGAAATTAGGCCCGCCTCCAATTACATCCTATTTGTTCAAGGGATAACTCAAACTACAGTGCCAAGCTGGGGAGCACCTTCTTAGATTTTCCAGGGTCAGGGAGAGTACAACCCAGGGATGCATTATGGTGGTTTCTCAAGGACCCCGAACAATATCCTCCACCAGCCAGGAATGGCTGAACTATGGTAACAGTTCTTAGCTACCCATAGTGGGCATATTGCACATGGGTAGGTGGGTGAAATTCCTATGTAATCAATAGTTAGAGACGAGGACACTTTGCCTCCAACTTTTTCTATGCCCTAATTCGAGAAATATACGGGCTTCACTAACCCTCGTACACATCTTGCAAACTATTAAAATGTAATGAGGGCCCTAAAAATAAGCGACCGCATGATGGCCAAGCTCTTCATTGTTACACTCGGGAACCTTGTGAACGAGTGGTATAGTCACCTCCAGATGGACATAGCTTACAACTAAGGACATCTATCCCAATCAATGGTGGACCATTATGGCTTCAACACTTTGATGGTCACAACAATGCAGAACTTGGAGGTTGTAAGGCAAAAGCCGGGGGAAATTTTGAAGCCTTACTTTGAGAGGTGGATGGCTACACAAGTCAGTTACAGCCTCGCCTCACCTTATCAGAAATGATTGAAAGCTCTTGGATGGCACACTACCGTCGTATTGGAAAAGACTTGGGTCTGAAACCTTCTATAGTTACCAGGAGGTATTTGTTCAGGCTGAAAAGATAGAGTGTTATGATGCTGTGGAGGAGGCATTCGGGATAATAGGCTGCTAAACCCTAGTACAAGAAGAGCAAGTCCAATCCTGTGTAAGTGAAAGCGAATAGATATTGGGCACCGCACGAACAATTGTAAAGAACTATTGAAGGCTATCCAGAAGCTAGTGGATGACAAGATCATTCATGAGCCTACACTTAAACCAAGCACTAAGACCAACCCTTTATCGAATTTTGAGGTTAACGTTGGGATGATTAACTCCGGGATAAGGGAGGAGAAGGTGCTGAAATGCATTTCTGATGGCTTGGGGGAGTTTGTGATGGTAGTTTGAGGAAAAAGGGAGCCTAAGCATGTGTTGAGAATGTTGGAGAAGGAACCATGTCGTAAAGGGAGTGGAGGTGAGATTAAAGCATCTGAGGTCGATCTTGCTGGATTGTCAGTATTTACCGGCAAAAAACCTACGTCACTTCATGTAGGGATATTTTAGGAGAAGCACCAACCAGCAAGGGAGACTAGTACATGATGGTGTTCGAATTGGGTATGGACTCTGGCGATGTGATGGAGATTCTCGAGTCATATTCGATTAATCGAGGTGATGAAGAAAGGGAAGAGGAGGTCTCGAGGGCCAATTTCAATTTGGCCGGAATGTCTATTTTTTATGGGAATGACGAACCATCATCCCATTTATCTAAATTTTATATCTTATGTCAAGCACAGGGTCTATCTTAGGATATGATAGCCACACTTTTCCCATGCTCATTATTAGGGGTGGCGAGCCAATGGTACGACATGCAATCTGAACATACAAGGAGTACTTAGAACTATATTGCTGCAGAATTCCAAATAGAATTTGCATTTTTGGAGCCGCCAAAGTAAAGCGTGTGAGATCTACTCACTTGTAAAAAGAGGGAGGGGGAGTCACTCACCAGCTACATAAAGCGGTGGATGTTTATTTACTTTGTGATGTCTGCAAGACCAACTGAACTAGCAGGGGTACAGTTGATGAAAGAGGGATCTGGAGACTGGTACCACTATCATCTGGCGAGATTGACATTCTCGAGTTTTGATGATCTATCATACCATGCCTACCATCTTGACAGGGAATGTGTCATCGAGTATTGCAATATGTTGGCAATTGGGTCAGGAATACCCACAAATTCTGTTTTTGAGCTGTTGTTAAGATCCAACCCAGGGGTGAATGCTTTGATTGATGAGGGACAGAGCACAGAGGTGGATCCACTAGCAGAGGTGTTCTCCAAGGAGAGGGCTAGATCTCGAGAAGACACAATAGAAGCAAGCCCGAGGAAGACGCCACTAAGGGTGCCCATCGACCTGGATGCGTATGTCCTTAAATCAAGGAGGAAAAGGAAGATGGAAGAAGGGACCTCGATCGAAGGTTAGACCATTTTGTATGGGAAGAAGCCCATTAACCTGGATTCTTACAAATTGAAGGGATAATGTAGCCAATCGGAAGATGGATATGATCAATACCCCTGGGTAAATTCAACAGAAACGAGGGTGATAGAGGATGGAGTGCTGAGGGTTACCAAGAGTGGATGAGTATTTCGAAGAGAAGAGGCGGTACAACTTAATGACTCCAGGATCGAAGAGATTGCAAGTGAACAACCTGTGTGGACCCCTTAGTGAACTAACTGAAGGGGACTCAGGCAAAGTACAACATATGGGGGCTGCTTGAGATATCCCAAAAACACAGAATGAGCCTAGTCAAGAGGCTGATGGAAATGCCTGTTACACCTACAATCTTTGTAATTGAGATGTGTACCGCCATTGAGGAAGGGATCACTCCCTGTTAAATACCATCCATAACCTTTGATCAATCTGAAATACCACGAGAACTAGGGTTGCACAATAGGGCCCCGTTTATCAAGGTCCGAATTTTTGATCGGGCAATATCATGTGTGATGGTTGATGATGGGGTCGGCCCTTAATCTATGTCCACTCAAGGTCCTACCTCACTTGGGGCTGAGGGAGGATATGTTGGCCAAGTTAGACATGGTTATTTGAGCCTACGATGATTCAAAGAGAGGGTAGTGGGCAGTTTCGAAGCAGAGATCACTGCAAGAGGAGTGACCTCTAATGTAAAGTTCATTGTACTGGACATCCTCTTGGGTAGGCCATGGATCCATGCAATAGGAGTGGTCCCTTCAACGTTGCACCAAAAGATAAAGCTTATCCACAATGGGAGGCTAATAACAATTATGGAAGATGAGGAATCGGTAATGGTGACAACCACGTTCGAGGAAAGGGAAGCGCAGGGACTCAGGGTGGCAATCATAAATGAAGATAAGAAGGGGTGTGGGACACTGAAAGGGCATCGCTTCTTCCCCGGATGCCTGAGGGCTCTTATGAAAAAGCAGGGTTTCATTCCTGGAAGGGGTTTGGGCAAACACCACCAAGGAATCATCAAGGTTGTGGACCCTGTCCTTGTCACACTTGGGTTAGGTTTGGGTTTCGCCCCTAATAGGAAAATGTACAATCATAAACGACCCTTATTCTGCAACATGGTTATTATCTGCGAGGCTAAAGGTATTAAGTTATATTTGGGGGAGCCTAAAATGTAAATCTTGAATGGGAAAGAGATCATTGAACACATTGAAGGCATTAATGATGTTTTTTACTTCACAACTGGAAAGCTCATTGAACACATTGAAGAGCCTGAACTTGAAGAAGAACCAATCCTGGCCATGGAAGTGACCCCAACTGAGGATGAACTAACTGAACCTGAGAAAGGTGGAGCATTGGAGGATGTGGTAGCAACATTCAAAAAGGCCATCAGCTAGCTAATGAAGAAGAAGGGTGACACACAAGACCGGGATATATCAATCATCATCAGACTCCTCACGAAAAAGCTGGCACAGGCCACCCTTGAAGCTGCCAAATCCTAACACATCTGCTGATGCAAATGAAGACCCTCCGCATGTGGAGGATGAAAAAGAAAATGATGTAATAGTGAACATTTCATATGTGTTCATTAATTTTTCCTACATGGCAGTTTCAATGAAATATGACAATTTTTCTTACTTATTTGATGTTATACCTGATGGCACCATGCATTCATATGATCATTAACATAATGTCTTTAACATTCATGACACATCATTACATGAAATTAAATTGGGTACAAACGAGCCACCATGACAATTTCCAATGATTTGAATCCTGAAGAAAAGAGCTTGATCACAAATGTACTTAAATGTCACATGGTAGCATTTGTTTGGTCATACGAAGACATGCCCAGAGTGGATAGATAGATCGTAGAGCACCATATCCAAACTGACCCCTCAGATTAAACTGATAAAATATAAACTTCATTGCTTAAGACCTGAATGGGGAAGAGAATGTCAAGGTTGAGTTGGCAAAGCAAATTGAAGCTAAGTTCTTGGAAGTGGTTGAGTACCCAACATTATTGGCTAACATAGTCCCGACCACAAAAAAGGATGGTAAGGTTAGAGTTTGTGTGGAATTTAGGGATCTGAATAAATTCTCCCCAAAGGATGATTTCCACCTACCCCACATAGATGTTTTGGTTGACAGTGCTGCGAGGGTGGCTATGTACTCCTTCATAGACGACTTTTCAGGGTATAATCCGATATTGATGGCTATAATGGAAAAAGTCAAGATAGCTTTAATCATGGAATGGGGTGTATACTGCTATAAGGTAATGCCATTTGGTTTGAAAAATGCTAGCGCAACATATCAGTCGGCTGTGACAACACTACTTCATGACATGATCCATAAGGAAGTGGAGGTTTACGTCGATGACATGCCCATCAAATCCAACACTAGAGAAGAACACCTAGTTGTCATATACAAATTCCTCACCAAGATTGAGAATTACAATCTATGCTTGAACTCGAAAAAGTGCATATTTGGGGTAACTTCAGGGAAACTTCTGAGGCTCATAGTTAGCCAAAAAGGAATTGAAATGGATCTTGACAAAAGCAAAGCAATCAGGGAAATGCCAGCGCCAAACATAGAGAAAGAAGTTCGATCATGTTTAAGACCCCTATAGTATGTAAGCAGATTCATCACTAGACTCACCACCATTTGCGAAACAATTTTCAAACTATTACGAAAAGACCAACTAGTGGTTTGGAATGACCAATGTCAAGTAGCGTTTGACAAAATCAAACAATACTTGTTAAACCCACCCGTCCTCCATCCACCAGAACTTGGTAAACCCCTGATCCTATACCTAGCAATCAAGGAATCATCTATCGGAGCTATGCTGATGCAAGAACACGAAGATAGGAGTGAGCACGCAATCTACTACCTGAGTAAGAAACTACTTGAATATGAGTCCCGCTACACACTAGTAGAGAAAATCTATACAATGATGGTTTGGTTGACAAAGAAGCTATGCCACTACTTTCAACCTTACCGAATAAAAGCTATCACGAAGATCTACCCAAAACTACTTGTGCCAATCACCAATGCTGACTGGGAAAATCTCAAGATGGTTATTGCTGTTATCAGAATTCGATATCGAATATGTGACTAAGAAGGTCATTAAGGGGTAAGCAGTCACCGAATTCTTAGCAAATCAATCCTTGGACTATGATTACATTGAAGACCTAGAATTCCCATATGAGCAATTAGCATTGGTAGAGGATGCCTGTATAGAGTGAAAAATGTTCTTCGATAGCTCAATAACCCAGCAAAACAAAGTCATTCCTCTTTCCAAATGCTCTTAGTAACAAACAATGGTGTCGAATAAGAGGCTTGTCTATTTGGGTTGGAGGCACTTCAGAAGGTGCGAGTAAAAGAAGTGTTGGTAGTTGGGGACTCAGTTCTAGTTATAAGACAAGTCACTGGTGATTGCGAGATAAGAGAAGAATAACTTCGCCCTTATGTGCAAGCAGTCTAGAAGGCCTCACAAAAATTTTACCAAGGGATGAAAACCAAATGGCAGATGCACTTGCTACACTGGGATCAATGTGGGAAGGACCCCAGACTCAATCAATTAAGCTAGTTTTACTACAAACAGCCAAAGAACCTTTCTACTGTCACTTGGTGGAGTTAAAGGATGAGCAAGCCACTAGTACTTGGTCCTTTGATATGGTTAAATTTTTACAAATTGGGGAAAACCTAGAAGGTGAAACAGACTCGGAGAGAACTTCATTACTGTGGTTGGCGATGCAATTCTGTTTAGTAGAGGGGGATCTATTCAAATGAACATCGGAAGGGCTATTATTGAGATGTCTTACTAAACAAGAGGCACTGTTGATCATAAGGTGAATGCATGCGGGAGACTGTGGGCCACATATGAACTGAATGGCACTTGCCAAGAACATAGAATGCCTACGGTATTATTGGATAACAATGGTCTCAAACTGCGTAACTAAAGTGCAAAAATGCCACGAGTGCCAGATTTATGGGGATATCAGTCATCTACCTCCATCCGAGCTACACAGCTTATCCACTCCTTGGCCATTCTCACCATGGGGTATTGACATCATTGGTGAGATTTAGCCGAGCTCGACTAATGGACATCGCTTCATTGTAGTAGCAGTAGACTACTATTAAAAATGGGTAGAGGCTGAATCTTATAGCAATATTACTACTAAGAAGAAGATCAAGTTCATCTAGAAACATATCTTTGCCCGATCTGGTATCCCGCATCACATTGTTTCAGACAATGGGGTCCAATTCCAAGGAGCTACATCAGATCTAATGGAGAAATATAGGATCGAGCACCATCGATCATCACCATACAGACCACAAGCCAATGGGGTAGTAGAGGCAGCCAACAAATAGATCAAGAAAGTTTTGAGTAAAATGGTTATTACCTACAAGGATTGGGCTGACAAGTTGCCATTTGTAGTATGGGGATACAAAACCAGCATCAAAACTCCCACTAATCAAACCCATTACTTGTTGGTATATGGGATGGTAGCAATTCTGCCAGTTGAAATGGAAGTAAAATCACTCCGAGTAGCCTTAGGGGCAAGACTAGAGGAGTCAGATTGGGCAAGGGCCAGGTTTAAACAACTGAACATGATAGACGAACAACGTCTAAAGATATTGGATCATTTGCAAATGTACCAACAATGCATGGATAGGGAGTACAATAACCAGGTTAAATTTAGAAGCCAACCATTGAAGGGAGGAGATCTGGTTTTGAAGCAAATGAGACCCTCAAATGTGGATGTTAGGGGAAAGTTTTGCCAAAACTAGGAATTTCCTTATGTCATAAAGAAGATTTTAAGCAAAGGAGTTGCCAAGATCATGGACATGGATGGAAACGAGTTCATCAATTCGGTTAATGACGACAAGCTCAAGCGCTACCACATCTAAAGGACAAAGAAATGAACTAGAAAAGCATTACATAAAAAAAGAGAGAAAAATGTCCAACAGCTGGCATTTGGTTAGTTAGGAAACAATTAAGACCATTATTTATGGGATAAATTGTCCGTTGAGTCGAAAACCCATGAGGGGTGGCTTAAGATAAAATTAGGGCACTATGAGGAATAGAGGGACTCCTATTCTAGGCTAGCTGGTGGCAGGATTCAAATCATTGGAAAACTTGTACCCTTTTTAAAGTCATTTAATGAAGTGTGTTATGTTTGCAAAGATTTATGTTTATGTTATATGGATGTGCAGATACAAAATATCACAAGTAAACAAAATAAATTTCGATAAAATCTCATAATGTCGAAAGTAATGTAAAAAACAAGCCAAACACAATGTTTAGAAAACAAATGACAAAGTTTGTGGGAAATAGATATAGATCTAAGGGTGCTAATCAGCACGCTTCTTGGAAGTGTGAGGAAGGGGGTCCAAACAATCTTCGTCTCTCTCCCACTCGCGGGATACCCTAAAATGCTGATCAACATCCGGAAGACTCTTAATCTCGCCTAGTCACCCTTGATAGAAATCATCGATATCAATGGTCTCTGGGGCATTATAATCAAGCGTAACAACTGTAGCACGTGCCCTAGGCATTCACATAGCATCGGGTGTGTCAGGACCAAAGTCGTGGAAATGGATCAAACATAAAAGTCTTGGAACTCGCTACAGTCGCCCGTATTGCCTACATAGACGTGAAGGGGAATAAGAGGTAACGCCAAATAGGCCCATTAATAGTACACCAGAACCATGAAAGTTTGTAAATACAAATGGAATCTCCAACCAAGGGCTAAGCTAGCGAACCTCGGAAGCTTGATAAGGTCCCAAAATCTCAATCTAAGCCTCTTGACTCAACGAGCAATGGTCCTTCATAATGAATTCCCTAGAACCATAATGAGAGGGAAGATACCGAGCCTTCCCTAAGCGTGGGTCAGTGGTCAAGCAAAGCTTCTCCAACAACCACAGCGAATTTCATTTAAATAAGTAGCGAAAATCACAAAGAAAAAGGGGTGAAAAGGGAAATAACCTCAAGCAAGGCAAAGTGGTCACCCACTAAGTCTGGGTTCATTGAAGCAGCATCCAGGTAAACCAAGCTCTCTGCTAGAGCCAATACCACGGGAGATAGATTTGTGGAAAGTGGATCAATGATAGAAAGCAAGCAGAATGGGGCAATTGCTTCTACCCCACAAACGAACTCCACCAGAAGTAGGGCCACCATAGAAGAGCACATTAGATGAGAGCTAGGTGTAGTCTCACACCAACCAAGAATAGCATTGACTTGAAATCCTCCGTCATCAAGAGAGGCTGATAGTTAGCGCCGGTTGGACTACGAGTTTGACAAGCCTCGTAGCTTATCCTAGCCCCCGAACTAAAAAGAAGGGAATGAAAAAGATAGCCTCACCGGGAATAACTTGGGTTCTCTAGAAAAGAAATCCCAATGATAGCATGATATTCCTTGACCAAAGGGCAAATCTCGAAGTCTGCAAAATGGAAGACGTGGTAATAGGATCCCAGAACTTCAGGAAAACATGAATGAAGGTCATGTTCATAGGCTTGGAAGCAAGGTATTGAAGACCTCGGAGCCCAAAGCTCTCTAGCTTTCGCCAATCGGGCCCTCGAATGGTGCGGAGAAAAGCCCTAAGTTGCTCATTGTGCATTGAAATTGGTAAAAAAGAGCTAAAGAAAACTCCTCACGACCTCTGTTTCCTACACACATCAACCACATACATTAGCATTTCATATTCACCCTTTTACACATACATATAAGTCATTCACAAGCACGCTAGCATATTGATAAAACAAAAAAAACAACAGGTGAGGACCCGACATGCAATTACCAAACTTTCATAAAATCCGAGTTTTTGAAAGTCTACAAGAAAATTCTATCTAAAGATCTAGTTAAAAAAGAAAGAATATAAAACTAAAGCAAAATAGGAGCTCCTAAGGAAGCATCACCTATACGTCATCTCCACCCACCAAATCTCAAGGCATCATAGTAGATATCTCAAAATCCTCAGGACATAGACTCCCGGAAGCACCATTGGCCAAAATAGATGCAGGAGGAGGCTGTGGAGCATGGAGAAAGCTGATATCCCAATCAGGGGTAAGTAACGGCCTAATGTCTAGCTCGTCAAGTAGAGTGCCAAGGTCAAACCCAAGAGAGTGGCCAAAACTCGAGGTAGCAACTCCCTCATCTGCTCAAGCCTGATCGTCTACGGCATTCTGCCGCAATAACTCTTGATATTGGGCCTCTAGACTCTGATAGTGAGAGTCCAAACTCTGATAACGAGCACCCAACTCCTGGTGACTAATATCTAAGCTACGGTAATGAGAATCCAAGTCCTGGTGATGAATATCCAACGCTTGGAAATGACTGTCAAGCTCTTGGTAGCGCTGGTTGTACTCACCACCCCCTCACAGCCATCCCTTGCAATCATTGAAACATGCAACGAAAATCATGACCATATACATAGAAACATAACATCTCATGCTTACATGCAAATTCACGCATAAAATAGGTCGAGAAAAGGAACATACGCATGTAACTCCATCCTGTAGATATATCATATCTCTCAACAAAAGGGAATGCCTAGCCACTTGATCCATCTCCTCGCATGTGACCTGGAAAAAGAATAAACAAACATCAAACACCACAAAACCATTACATAGATAAGATGTTTAATCAAAGACTCACATGTTTAGCGTTAGAAGGATCATAGGCCAATGCATGGTAGCTCTACGGGAGAGGCACTTGTCACTCAGTCCCTGTAAAACCCATCAAACAAAAAGATGAGTTGAGAGGAATAGCAAACCTTCCCTCAATAACAATGGAAGAAGACGTGCTCGCACACCCGGCTGAAGCATTCAAATCGGGAACACGAGCCCTCTTCCGGGCAGCCTCTTGGAGGGACAGATAAACGATCAAAAATAGGGTCAATATAAATAAAATAATTAACACAGCTCTCATACCCGAAAGCCAACGCCGGTGCCACTGGCACCCGCACCAGAACCATTAACTCCCTAACTCCAAGACTGTGTAGGAGGTCGCTCTGCCTCGGGTTGGGTCTGTGAATGAAGTGGGAGCAACTTCTCCTGAATTAACTCCTTATAATCACCACGTTGACCAGAGAGACTCACACCATGATCCTCAAAGAAAAGCTAGCTCTCCTCGGGGTCGGTGATCACTAAGTGCGCCCAGAATAGTCCGGTGGGAGGCGTAGGAGGAATGCATCTCTCAGCCACTGACTTGGTCCGCTAGAACTAAACACTCAGGCCCATGTAGCACTTGCAGCTCTTGGGTCCCTCCAAGATAAAGCAACACTAGTCCACCTCCCTCCCGATCTCTTTTGCCACATGATAGCTAGGGAGCCCCCTCTAGGGGTTACGGTCCACCTAAAAAAATAGCAAAGTCAAAATAGAGTGAATTTTGAGTAAAAGACAAATGTAGTCATATCTACCAAAACAAAGATCCTCACCTACTTGAGTGTTAGAATGTAAAGGTACTGATAATAGCCCACAGAGTCTAATGTATCTCCCTTGATAGCTGAACAAATCAGGGCCATGCAAGGGGTATCATCAGTAAAATCGGCGAACCATGGGGTAGGAAGGAAACCGTAAAAGAAAGCCCATGCCTGCAAGGTCAAAATTTCAGTCAAGGTTAATAAAAAAATAGTCGATATTCACAAATCGCAAAATGAACGAACGCTACCTAGAGAACCATGAAGCAGCATCGCAATGATCTCAAATGATCTCTTGTGACCAGATAAAGGGAAAAATATGTTTGGGCTAAGAACACCCGTGGCTAGTTAAGGCCTCTAACGCTCTCCAAATCTGCCAAGGGCTCAAATAAGCTATAGTTACTCTTGTTGTTTGAGACCAGGAAGAAGGTTACACTCAGCAGAGTAATTAGAAAGGATCAGACGTATAATGAAACCTAAACCGCGGAAATAGACCATCGACCGGTCTGATACTCGACCATCATGATATAACGCAATGCCTGGCCCATCAGATCAACACCAAACAAATCTCTGATGCTCTGATAGCTAGTAGGAGTCTTGAGGAACATCTTTAAGAAAGCATCAAAGAGAATTATAGTCCCGGTCCAAGGCAGACCGGTGATAGCTACCACATCAAACGGGGTGATGGTGACCGCCCCGATTGAAAGATGAAAAGTGTGGGAGATGTCGCACCATCTCTGCACCAATGCAAGAGATGTCAAAAATGGTAATAATGTGGATGACAAAGACCCGGGCTAGGTCACCAAACTCGGTGGCCTCGATGGTTTGAATAATTTTCGACCAAGAGGAAGCATGATGCCACTAGGTTTGGATGGTAGATTACACACCCGTGTGCCGAAGTGTAGGGGACTACAAGTAAAGTCAAATAAGACACATTTCAAAATAAAAAACAACATATACCAAAAAAAAATTTTAATTAAGTTAACAACCGCGGAGACCCTGTGGCACCTCACCTGAAAATTTCAGTGAGCCCTAAGGGCCTCGGTAGATATTCTGGCGAGGACCCCTTTAGGGACCTCGCCATATATTCTGGCGAGAACCCAAGGGGCACTAGCTAGAAATTCTTGTGAGATCCCCTTTAGAGACCTCACCAGAATTTTTCCACCAGAAATTTTTCCAACTTACCCTAACTTGACTTTTTTTTATTTTTGTATTTTTCTAAACTAATATTTCGTGACATGATTCAAGTTTCAGTTCAATTTTACTCCCTAAACAACATAAAGGTGAATAAATATAGAAAAAGAAATAAAAATGTTTTTTCAGTAAATACCTCGATTCGAGAAAGATGGAACTGGGCCAGAAAATCAGGATCAGTGTCTCTATAGGAGTGGTAGGAGTAAACCCCAGCATGATGTTTCTCGCACTCAAACTATAAGTAATATCAATATCGATAAAGAAAACGCCAACCTGATCGGTAGGCTTAGGACTAAGATTAGAGGGGACCGGAGCTACCTTCCTGCTAGCTTCGACAACATCTTTTCTAGGGAGAGGAAGAGAGAAAATATTTAGAGAGAGAGAATAAGAGTGAAAAGTAAGAAAATAAAGAGAGGAGATTTATATTTATAAAGAAAATAGATGGGCCCCACCTATTTATATTCTCCAATAAAGGCCTCCTAACATAACGGAGAAATGCACGGGACATCCCCGATATCTCCCTAACTCATTAAATTTCTCAATATTTTAATTTTTTTATTGAAGGGGCAAAAATTTTTTCTTTGCATATACTCAATCAAAAAAAATTAATTATAAAATATATTAACATTATATTTTCTCCGATTTGTCACAAGAAACAGGTTAATATCCTACTAAGGAAACATAACAGGAATCTAATTCGATTTTCCTTTGAAATAGATTAAGGGAACCTACTCTAACAATTCAAACAAATGAAGCCAATGAGAGCTCAACCCATAAGGGGCACATGAGGACCACACTAGACCCACCCACAAGGGGCATTAAACATCAAGGGACTTCGAAGAAAGAAACAGATGACCTAGTTAAGACATAGCGACATACAGGAAGGCCCATGTCATCACCGATCGAGGACAAAGATGTCACCAACTGCACTGGTCAGGTATTTTCTCGATCCCTTTGCTCTTTTCATGTGATCATACATGCTATTTAACCAGCAACGATCACACGAGGGGCAGCTGTAAGCATGGGATTTGGTACCAGCTTGCACATTCAATGATGATGGCTTTTCGGGATTTTATCCTTGAATCACACAATTCTTGATATACAAACGCCTTCAAATGGGAGTGTTCCTCGTCTCTAAACTTAAAAGGACTTTTAATAGAATAAAATTTTTTTCCTTTTTAGTTCAAAAATTAATTAAAAATACAAAAATATAAAAATACACAAAAAAATAAAAAAAATATGAAAAGTCACAGAATACCGGAATCGGGGACCTACCTTGCTAGAGGTAGGGCCAGATAGCCTCGCCAGAACTTTGGCAAGACCCACCAGAATTTACTGCCTTTTTTGGATTTTCGAGATCTTCCCTTAAAAATATTCAGGGAATTTTCAGTAATCTGGACCCAAAATTTTCTGAGAAGAATATAATTTTTGGAATTGGAACTGATTTAGAGAATTAAGCAAGCATTTTTCGAGATTTACATCACACTTTCAACAACCTAAAATAAAAGACGATGAGGACTACTTCCTAAGGTCGAGCAGATATTTTCGAACTGGATATACTTTGTAAAGGTAAGCCTCTAAGTTCCTAGCTTTGCGGATTCCATGCTCATTGTCTGCAATTCCTTCTTCTGATTTCATCTGCGGACCTCAGATTTTAATTATTCTATTTTATTCAGAATGTTGTAATTTTTCTTTATTCATTTGTAAATTCTTTATTAATGAAGATACATGCTAGAATACCCCCACGAAGGGAATAAAAATATATTCCCGGCGAACAACAGCCCCCACTATTTTACCATACTAGCAATTTCATTAAATTAAACAAGCAACCAACATGTTAATAAAATGAATTATTTTATTTCAAATAACAAATCCATTACTATGATTTTTCAATAGGCCACACGAGGCCTCGCTAAACCAAAATCGAGCAAAGGTGCAATATGTTGTAACATACCCTGTGCTAACCTTTGTGGATGCTGGTAGATTAGAATTAGATGTATGTTTAGGATTTTAATGTTCCTTCAAGCATTACAATTTCAATTATATTTTTTGGAAATGTAATTAATAGGTTAGGTGGGTGGTTGCATCCCTCGAGGTTTTGTAACTTTTAATCTTTACTTTCCACATTTATTTACTACTTTATGGATGGATTTATCAGTTTCAAATATACGTGAATCATGCATAATAACTTGAAAATGACTTAAGTTCGAATATGTGTAATTAAAAAATATGGTTTTCTATAGATGTAATATAATGTGGTCCAATAAGAAATATGCTACTTATCCCGAACCTGAATCTCTATGTCTTAATGGGCCGTCCCTTGGATGTTAAGCCTCACAGGACTCTAATTCCTAGAAGAGCTAATCCAGGTGATGACTCTACACTAAGAGATGGTGGATTCAGGTTTGACCAATCTAAAATATTTTCGCATTCTCTATCAAACTTTTTCCGGGTCCACGACCCGGTACGGATTCACTTTCAACATGAACACCTTGGTGGATTACGCCTCTCATTTTCGCCCGCTCTTGGCCCATCGCTTCGTGTTGTCTTCTCACACCAAGGTCTCTGTATCTTTGGACCTTCACCGAGACCTTAAACTATACTTTTTAATAAAGTTGGTGACTTATTTATTTTCTTTATTTTTTATTTTGTTCAAGGTTTAAAAGAAATAGCATTGTTCAGTTAGCAATCGGATGATGACTCTTTCATAATTGTGTTTTAGAAAAACTAGTTTAACTTGGCTCACAACTAGGTGAAGTATATTTCATAAGAATGAAGAAGAAGAAGTATTGTTTGGATAACAACTATGCAATGATTGTTTCAAAGGTTTTATATTTCTGCAATGAAAAAATTCAAAATAAAAAAATAGAAAAAAGTTAGAAAAAAAGAAGAAAAATTATTAGTCTCTTTGTTCATTTTCATTTTTTGGCTATGTGTGTAGGGATCCCACCAAGCGAAAAGACCAACTGATAAGGTAATTGTGAAGTTTTCCTTTGAATACTTGATCTCTTTAATAAATTCAAACAAATAATTCTTGGGTTTTCGAGCAAGGTCTTTATACTTTCTTAAGGATAACGCTTTCATTAGAATCTCTAGGCTTGATAAGGAACTCTATCATTATCTCGATGAAAGAACTCAGTCTCGATGTAGTTCTTATTCTATTTTCACCCTAATCTTTGTATTCATACTTGAGGGGAAGCATGTAATAAGTGTGGGGAGATTTGATATGTTGTAAATCCAAAATGTTTTATGATTATTTCTATGTCTTTGTTAGCATGTTTTTGTCTTTAAGGGTTTTGCTACTACTATTTTCTGTCATTTGAAGATTTTTAGGTATTTGGAGAAAAGTTGATGAAAAGGGCTAAAATCTATACTTCGCCTAGATCTCGGTGTGTCCACCAAGAGCAGTAGCAAATCCTATAGATTTCTGCAAGTTCTAGAATCTTCAAGAATGTCAAAGACACATCTATCTGGAAGATAAGAGCGTAAGAGTCAAAGGAAGAATCAACAATTCGGATAAAGTCTATTTCTAAGGAGTTTTAATCAAGAAAAAGAGTTGTTTTCCTTTACAAATTCTACTTTAAAGAAAGGATAAATCTCTACAATTTTTATTTCCACATAAAAGACTAAAGGTTAAGACTAGAGGAAGAACAAACACTAACAAAAACAGAGACTACACTAGTGCAAAAAGGGCTTATAGGGTCGCACTATTTGCGAGGGTTGTAGAAGAAACCGTTGGTAAAAGTCTGAACGGAATTGACGTTGAGGTTATTGCGGACGGTTGTTACGTAACAACCGTCCGCAATACTAAATT
>CATIWQ010201641.1:0-11914 GCA_949673415.1 Euphorbia schlechtendalii | reverse complement strand
ATATATTAACCATGTTATTTATTCTCTAGTTAGTGACTGCTTGAAATATTATTTTAAAGGATATTTTTTTCATTAATTACGGTTTACCATTTTATTATGAAAATGAACGATGTTTGTATTTATTAAATTTCATTAATTGAAATTTTATTGTTAGGTGTTGATTACCTGTAGATACCCAGGAGAGTGCGTAATGGGTTCGGAAAAATCCCTAAAACACTAATAGGGAATCCTCGAATCCGCACCCGAAAAGCATTGGGTGCGGGATGGAGGTTGTACTACCTGCATCGAACCTGACCCGTTGACATCCCTACAATAGCTTTTCATTGGACTAAAGTGACCAAATTATACGTAGTTGTGTTCGTGATAATTTGAAGGCCCTAGGTAAATTGATATAATAGTTAATAAAAGTGGATCCTTGTTGATCTCGAGTAAACAAAGATAGTAATAAAAAATTTAATTTTTTTTGAGGAAACTAGGAATTGATATCAAGACTTCTCACATCATTAACAAATGGTTTACCAATTCATCTAACACTAATAAATGTTCATTTTTATCTTTTAAATATTAATTACAAAAAATTTAAACATAAAAAATATTTTTGGGCCCTTTACGACTAAGGGTCCTGAGCGGTCGCACAACTTGCACCCTGCCAGGGCCGGCCATGGTCGTAACAAGTTGATCATCACATATGATTGTGACCAATGTTATCAATACCGTACTGTATCACTCGGTTATACCAGTAAAACCCCATACCGTTGGTAACTTCGTTAAGATTCACTTAAAATATAAAAGTATAAATATAACATGTGAAATTGTAAATATTAGTACGAGAACAATCTAAAATATATTTCTAAGACACAATGGCAATGATATAAAATGAAATAACATAGTTTCTTATATTTATATATATTATAAACATATACATTATAATGGAATTTTTTATATAAATTATTTTTTTATGAAATTAGTTATCCAATGCAATTATCGATTTTACCACCGATCATACCGGTAATACTGTGTACGAGTAATTTCACTAGTTTAATGTCCGGTACAGTTATGAAAACATTGATTGTGACACTTGTTATGAAAAAGATTTTGTAGTAAATGAATCTTGCTCTCTTGTTGGCTACTATCAAGTCTATGTTAAAGATAGCCAAACTTGCAAAACCAAATATCCTCGCACACAAAATTTGAGAATCATAAATATTAAAATATTTGCCAAGTTCTGAGTGCAAACTAAAACTTTGTAAACTAAGACAATAATAATATCTAGAGATTTTACATATATTAATTCGGCCTAAACTACATAATTACAATGAAACCTTGAAGTTATATAGTCGTTTATGTAGCATCTAGCTAAGTTTGTGAAACCTTGAAGTTGCTTCAGATGCCCCCTCGTTCTTCCCCGAATACTTCACTCGGAGGCTTATTGAGTGACAGAAGTGATGTTTATAGCTTTGGATAACAGGTAAAAATGTTATTTGTCTTGATAGGCTTAACAAAATAAAAATACTCGGCTGCTCTGTTCACATTTTTTCCTGTAACAGTTCTGCGAATGCAATTCCGAAGCTAAACATCACTCTTATCGATCAATAAACCTGAAGTGAATTCAGGATTGTGCACCCAAAATGTTACTAGTGCCAATGTAGGTAGCTGAATCTGATCCCAATCTCGAAACTCCTAAATCCGATACTTTGATCGGAAATCATCATCAAAAAGTGTGTTTTCCTAATAGTATAACTTCTTTCAGAATCTGGTCGTCCACAATCAATGCTTATGAATTCATCTGGAAACAAAATACATCATATGTGAAAAATTAATTGACAAATTTAAGTGCAACTATGATATAATATAATATAATAATAAGATAATATAATACATACCTGATAATTCCCGACCTTATTGAAATGAGAGGAAAGGCTATAAGCAAATTTCACATCTCTATGAACAATGTGTTCTGGAGCATCCGTGTGCATATGGGAAAGAGCATCTAGTATTTGGACAACGATATTCATTCGAATCTGTTCTGTAACACGAAGACATAAATAATCTACAAAATCGGGGCCTTTGGAACCCTTCGATTGCCGCAATAGTGTCACAACCGTATGCAATGAAGAGACTGCGTATAATCTGCCCATTTTCATACATGAAAATCTTTTACAAGTCCTGAGCCCTTGTTGGCCAAAGCATTTAAAAGCAGCCCTTGTAGACAATCGGATTAGGGCAAATGGACTACAAAGAGACCATTATTGGTTTGGATAACTGAAGCTGATTGCTATGTTTCTTCAACTTCCCCCATCGTCTGCTCCTTTTATAGAATTTTAATGTAATTAAGGACATTTATTGTTATGAATTCTAGTTTTAAGACAAATTTTTTTTAATAATATTGACACAAGATATTTAAGGAGTTCCCCCCGATTCAGATATAAAGCTGAATTTGGGGTACATCTCCGGCAAGGTTTCAGCAGATTTCATTAATGGCAAAGAAAAGCGCAAAGGTACAGATACAAGGCCAAGAATCCATTTCGATCAATCAACAAGCTAACCAGTAAACCAACCGCTACTGAAAGCTTAAGCAACAACAAAGAATCGAAATACAAATCACCAAGAACTCAGCCAAACTCGCAACCTTACAAAGCCTCCAAGAAATAGAAAACGTTACCAAAACCAAGCCCCTCTTCTCCTTTAATCCTCACTGAAATAACCTAATCGCATGACCACCTTCACACGAGCCAAGAAAGCTTCAAGACCGAATCGAGCACATGCCACCGAAGAAGAAAAGAAATGCAGAAGAGATAGAGAGAAAGGGATTTTAGATGAGAGAAAAAAGGGAGAAGCTAACTGAACAGAGAGGAGAAGAAGTGACTCGTATAGTTAGGTTAATAAAGGGTAGGGTTTTTGGGTTGCAAAAGAAACGTGATTAGTGGGCCAACAATGTTGCTTAGGCAATAAATCTGCCAAACCAAAACCATATGGGCCAACAATCTCCACCTTTTGGCTGCAGATCCTTCACCTCATTAATGAATACTACCAGGAAACCCTGCCAAGGGAAATAACCAAACTTAGTGGCACAATTTTGACACACAGTCAAATTGCGCCTTATTAAGCCTAAAGCACCTGAAAAATGAAAACAATTGAAACTTTTAGTGTATTCAAAACATAACAGCTGAGAACATAGTTTATCTATAAATCAGAAATGATTAGCTACTTCACTTTAGATTCATAGTTTACACTATAACAACATAGAGGATTAAATAGCACCAAAGCAGTAATCAATTTCAAAGTGACAACAACTTGCTGCAAACCAACTTAGAGACAGCAACAAAATTGAGCTATAACAAGCTCCACCTTAATCACAAAGGTAATAGACAAGGCAAATGATAGCAGATGCATAAACAAGTCATTTAGACTTAACTGAGCAAAAAACATATTACAACTAGTAAACATGCCATGAGAACTAGACAACCCGAAAAAATAAACTGCTCAAGACAACACTATGTAAACATATTAGCCTTACTGCCATACTAAATGGCAAAACTCATAAAAAACAATAAAGATCTTAAAGGACAATACAACTCAAGCCAAAAAGAAAGTTTCAAAATACATTAAAACTCCACCTTGAGAACAACATACAAGATCTTTAAACATGATGACTAAGAAGAAAACAATTTCCTCTTAAAACATTATATTGATTCATGCATGATAAATCACACAACATGCCATAGATAATATAATAAACCAAAAATTTAATCATGGTCACAGCATTGAGATACAAAATAAAAGAGAGCATAGGAACAAATTATTCAAACCTAATTCAAAAAAGGAGAAAGCAGAAGAAAAATACAACTTCTTACTTAATGAAATATCACTAAACTAAGCCTAACATGCATTTTAGACTTAAACTAGCAATATTACTTAATAGATTTATTTAACAGTGAAGAACATTTCTCAATTAACAGAACCAAGGATCAAAACATTTGAAGATAGTTCCTTTTAAAACAGAGATCATAAAACTAGCTTTCAAAAGCTAACAAAATTTACTTAACAAAATTCCCTTCTAAAACCTTTACAAATAAAAGAGAAAACAAATACATGTCAAGCAAATATACAAAAGGATCTCACAAACGTCACCAATGCTAAAAACAGATTTACTTGCACAATGATCATAATTTCAGCAACACATGATTTTACCAACTTTAACATTTACAAGTTCTTTAAACTTAAACATTCTATTTAAACAAATAGCAAAAATAAGCACATTCCCATAAAAAATTTGGCAAAGAAAAGATTGAACTTAAAACAAAAACATGTCAAAGATCACAAAAACTGAAATTTATCAATTGTACCAAGTAATCATACTAAACATGTTTTACACAATTGGACTTATATTCTAGACTAACCATGAAAAAGATAGCCTAAAAACAAGAAAACTATTCTTAAAACCATTTGAAATAAGAATGAAGGCTAGAGCAAACAAGAAACTAGCAAAAGAAACCAGAGGTAAAAACATCATATTACAATATTCTTCAACCTACAACAGGTGAAAACATTGCTAACAAGTCACAAAAGATGGCCTAAAAGAAAACCTAAAAGAAAAGAGAGATGTTCTCAAAACTTTAAACTAAAAACTAGGCCAGGACATAAAACTAGCAATAAAGGACCAAAAGAATCTCAGAGGAGCAGATCATGAAAAAATTCCAAAGAATACTTCATACTTAAAGATTACCAAATCCTTAAACTGCAATTATAGCACATACATAAGCTTCTCATAAAACAAGAGATTTCAGCTACTATAAACATACAGAAATTATGAAAGAGGGCTTAAACAACTAAGTTTATACATGAACTTAAAACATTTAAGAAATCATCACATAATTTCAAATAGCAGAAGAAATAAAATATCAGGAAAAAAAATATACTTAAGAATCTTATAAAAGAAAGTAAGCATAAAACACAATCAATTAAACAAGCAATAATCAGAACAATTGATTTTAATGAAACTTGGTCTAAAATAAAAATGAATTAGTTATCTTTTGAAAAACATCAAGGATAAAAGGAAAAACTAAATCTAGTTATTAGATTTAATCAACTAATTCAGAAAACATTATTAGACAAAAAAAGGTTACAAATTCAAAAGGAACTAAACATACACATATATAACTCTATATGTCAAACACAAACTAGTTCACTTTTAATACTAACCTATATTAGTTACTTTAGCATGCTTTAGATCAACTATTTCTATAAATGAAAAACATAGAAATATACAAAAAAGGGATTATATGCAGTAGACTTGAAGGGACTTAACCAAGTCAAGAAAACAAAAATTATTATCATGGTAAAAGATTAAGCAAATTACTAATTAACTAGCTTTTAAACCAATTATCTCATGGAAACCAGTATACAAGTTTTACTCAACCAATTTAAAGCACACCATACATGAATAGATGCTTTTAAATAGAAATAACTTCAAGCTACACTCATTATCACACTTATATGCAAACATGTAAATCTTGACTAAAACCAAAAATGAATGTAACAATTCATTAAAACTTAGTAAAAAACTAGCATATAACAGACCTAGAAACATGCCACTAACTGATGATAAAACAGAAATAATTTCAGATTTATGAAAAATATCTCAAAGGAAACATGACAAATACAAACTCTATTAAACACACTATAGATCTGAAATATGCTATTTAACAAGCATACAAACTCAGCAGCTATATCATGAGAATTTTCATAACTGAAATTATAACAAAATGACAAGGCATAGGCATATTCTGAAACATGCTTTAAAAGAAAGAAGAATAAAAATAGCAGCAAATATAGCAGAGGACAATACTATAACAACATGCCACTAACTATAATACAAAGCATTTCAGATTTAAAAAAAATTGGCCTTAACCAAACAGAGCCTGTCCTTAAAGAGACAATCATAAATATTCACATATACAGAGGGAACTAGGCTCTATCAATCAATTATATACTCAAGAGACTGTTGCCATAACATGGACAAACAACAAAAGAATATGGATATAACAAACAATATAGCATTGATGGATGATGGACTAAGCATACTAACTATTCGGTCATGCTTAAAAGAATTTAACATTAAGAAGTTAATCAATATTATGAGATATATGGCATGCTTCGAAACTAAAACTAGATTCAAATACCCGAAGAGAACAAAATAAAATCACTCTTACCATTCAAAACAAAAATAACTCAGTAAAGACATATCAATAGACTAATTAATCATGGTGATAACAAGAACATGCACCCATCATTAAAACAGCCACACATCATGTTAAACAAGGCAAAACACTCTCTTGAGAACAGAACAATTGATTACATTAACCTTAAAAGAATCTATTTAACTGACATAACACATAGTCAATTTAAACTTTGCATATAACTCAAATTCATGCCATTAACCAGCATACTAATTTAGTCAACAAAAGCTAAGTATACACAAAGACCAACCATGCTTAATTCAAACAATGATAATAATGAAAAATTCAGGATAACAAGTTGATCAGTCAAGTATCCTAAAGTTGATACTATCACAATTCATATCAAATGTACTTCATAGTAGACATGGTGAATTCATAAAAATAGAATTCTTAAAGGTAAAATTATACTTACAGTGGTGATTACATCTTCTTTTAACAGTGAGCAGTAAAATTATCGAAGAGTAGAATTTAGAAATTTTACCTCAGGCGATATATACTATAAAACTTCCGAGAATCCAAGATTAATCATGGCTTCTAGAAGGTAGACCTCACATGTAATCAAAGAAGAGCAAGAAGTTAGAATATAATTAGAACTTCAAAGAAAAGAACCAGAAATCACCAGAAAACTTCAGACATACATACTTCTTCTAATTAATAAAAATAGAACTTCGGAATTGATCATAAAAATTGCAGCATTTACCAATTCAACTTGGAGCAAGAGAATGAAGCAATATGCATAACATATCAAGACTTAAAATTGTTACCTAATTAATCAAGAAGAACATATAAACAGCAGAAAGCTTACCAATCCACTTTCCAATAAAAGAAAGATTCTAAACCGTATGAAATTAGGTGGAGACAAAACAGTAGGGTTCGATAATATAACTTTACTGAATGAAAAAGAAAGTACTAAACCTAAATCATACATAGATCCAAAAACTCTAAAGAATCACAGCGGAAATAATCTTAGAAGCAGTAACATATCATTCAAGAGCAAGATTGGCATGCTTAATAAAACTCAAGACAATATAACAAAAGAAACAATTTCAATTTCACATAAAGCAAAAATAGAAACATCATATAAAGGCAGAGACACTCAGATTGAAAAACAAGAATAACATGTGAATCGATTTACAAGCTCAAGAATGACAAACAGGCTCTGATACCACATGTTGGGATTTAAGCCCGAAAATACAGATTTACAGATTACAAATAAAGAAAAAATAATCAATTAAATCAACAGAAAAATAAAGAACACAAGTATTTTAAGTAGTTCCCCTTGATAGAGCCAAAACTCTATCCTATTGTTGGGATAAATGTGAGTTGAGTATATCCCACATGGAAAGTTAATGAGTTAAGTGAATGATATAAGATTAAGAAGGGCCCACGAACCCATTACCTTAGGGTTTTGGGTTAGAAGTGGTGTCAAGCTCATGAAGTATATCATTCACTTGTGTGCTCATTGTTTCCCCCAGACCAAAGGCTCCTGGATCCTGACATTATGCAAAGGAATTCGAAATGAAAAGGTATGGTGTGGATCTATGGAAGTTTAAATCTTAAGCCATATATTTTTTTACAAAAACATTTAGGTATGGATAAGCCACAATCTCTACCATGGGAGTGTAGGGATCCTCTTATTTTAGACAAATTGCTCGATGTGTTGGTGTTCTTATAAGAGTTGAAAAATTACTTTGGATGGAAACTTTGGTCCTTATGCTCGACTTCTTATCAATGTTAATTTTTCTTTAGACCTACAGAAATCTATTAGGATATAGCGAGATGGGAAGGAACTTTGGATAGATGTGTTTTACGAAAATTCCTCGTTGTTTTGCAAAGTACGTAGTTCAGTAGGACATCTCTCCCTAGAATGCTTACAAATTAAGATGACTCCTAACTATAATAAGTTGCGAATCACTATTGAATCTAATGTCAATAAAAGATAGATGATAATCCATGGTTCACACGTGTTGAGTGGGTCCCCAAGACATTAGTTGAGAATATTAAAGCTAGTGAATCTTTTATGCGATTTTCCAAGCAACCAATGGAACATGGTGAGGCTTCAGCTCAAGGTTCTGGTGATCTTGACTATGAGACAACAATTCAAGCTACTGTAGAGCAATCTATGCCTCGTAAAATCGAGGATGAGGCAGATTTGCAAATTCAACGTGCAACAAAACACATGGCTATCCAGCTTGCTGCATCCTCTCAAGCCGCTAGTAATATCACTAGTTGTTATGCCACATGTAGCTTTTGTTAGCACATTAGTGTGATTGGATTTACCAATGCGATCGTGATATATCCGCGAACAAGTCAGGAGAATGCAGAGTGCATGCTTGTTTGGGTTTTATCATGATTCAAGGGTCCTAAGGCAGCGCCCCCGGGAATGGGGTCCAGGGACAGTGCCTCCGATCGGGGTCGAGCTACCAAGTTAGCTGGAACAGACAAATTTTCTGTTATTGCCACAAAAAAGTCATGTTTTTTTGATAAAAAAAGCTGTCATTTTCCCAAAAAAGATAGATTTTTGGAACCTACCTTTTACCTGAAGAGTCATGTTTTTTTCTTATGGTTTTTATGATATAAAAACCTAGCATAGGGCAATAAACGCATATGATTCCTTTTTCATCTTTTTAGAATAAAATCTCATTCTAAATTCTTATCGAAATTCTGATTTTATCCAATTGAAAATTTTGGTAGAATTCGTTAAACAAGTTTCAATCTAAAAGTGTTTCACGACTTCAAATTCATCTGAGTAATCCCTTATATCCAACAATTTTTCTCTCACATGAAGCAGAGAAGGACATGCCTCATCATGTAACTAACTCATTGTCGAGTTTCCTCATGTAGATAAAGAAACTACATCTTGGGCTAATAGGTTTTGGTACGAGCTATGATGAGAAAACATTTGATACAAGAAACATCACTTGTCGGAAACAATTTGGTGATTTTGGTTTAAATGATCGGAATTATGGCGCGATTGATGAGGAAATTTATCCAGGTTGAAAAGAAGAAATAATTATGTTTTGCAAGAAGGTGACAATGTCAACGCTCTCACAAGAAACCAGACAATGATTCTCCTTCGGATACGTGCTTTTTATCACATTTTAGTTTTTTAGTTAATTTTTTTTAGTTTTGTTCATTTTTTTCATTTTGCTTAATTTTCTTTTATTTATCTTGTCTTTTTCTTTTCTTTTTTAACAATTTTCGAGCCCGGTTTACCGTTCTCCGTATTCAACTAAAAAAGATACAAGTCTTTTTGGTTTAATAATATTGTTTTCATTTCACGTTTTTAGTTTTTTTTTTCATTTTTGAATTATCCAGTCTTTTGTTTTCTAAATAGAAAATTAAAATAAAACATGTTAAACTTTGTGTAGTTTTTAAGTTTCCTTTTTCTATTTTCGAAAAATCAACTATAATATATTCTAAATTTTACTTGTAAAACACATTACAGATAAAACTAAAAATAATACAAATGATATGAAAAACAACATTAATATGTAATTCAAAATCGTAAAGTTAATTTATTGATTAATAATATAACTTGAGTCTTCATTATGTTTTTGTGCTATTGAAATTTATTTTTCTCTACATAGCGAATAATTTGGTGTTTACACAAAAAAAAAATTGTCGATAACACTCTTAAAGTTTTTTTCTATCATAGCAAATAAAGATGAATCTTAAATGAAATTCATATATAATTCCATTTTCATTTTGGAAGGAATAAAAATTGGATTTTTAATTTTAGAAATTTAAATTCCATATGGAACTCAACATGCTATGACAAAATCTCATCGGAATTTGCAAATACACATATACTTATTTAAGATTAAAATTTCATTGTCATTCAAATAAATATAAGCATAAAATTCATAAAATTTGAACAAATTTAAAAAAATATATATATTATGTGATTTCATTCATTTGCAAAACTAGGTTTAAAAAAACATTTTTGTGAAAGGGGTATGTGGTTTCAAAATATTAGAAAATTAAGGATCCTCAAAATGTAATTATGTCCCGATAATAGGTAATCTTGTTCGTTTTTATCTAAAATTTTTTGGATTTGTTAATAAAATTTTAGTACACATCAATGATTATGAACTTTAAAAAATAATAAAAAATGAAAAATCTTTGATACTCATTCAAGTCGTGACGTATTACTATTAAATAATAAGATTAAATTATGAGAATTTGAAATTGATTAAAATATTTTCTACAAACCCACTATTCTGGTTGGAGATTTCGGAATTATCCCAAATCGGAAATAACCATGGAATATGAGTGAAATATAAGTTGTATAGATTGGTCACTGATACAAGTTAATTGGTTTTGTTTTAAATGAAGTCAACTTTAATTGCATCATCACTCAAGTTATCAAGTCCACTATTTAGGCCAACTACAAGTCAATTTTAACTCAGTTTGCAAATTAGTGAAACCATGTTTTACATTTTTTAAAATTATCCTATTTTCTTTATATGTTATAGTAATAATCATAAGATTTGATTTGAAAATGAATTTCATATTTTGAATTCATTTGTTCCAATCAAACCTTAAAAGCTTTTTCTATCACATTACAAATAAAGATAATGATTCAAATTGACTAGTTTCGAATCCGTACACATCCATGAGCTCTTCCAATTGATATATTGAATTGCTATGCACCGCCCGGTATTACTTCGCGCCGCCCGTATTTTTTCAAATACGAACCATAATACCCCCAACCCTATATTTAATCTTTATATTTAATCTTTAACATACCATTTTCTCTCTTAAACACAAAATCTAATGATTTCTTTGACAATTGATCGACAACAACACATTCAATCACTCCGGGTAAGTTTTTTTCTTCGATTTCATCTAAAATCGGAAAAACCCAAACATTATAATCACCCAAAATAGTGGCTGGAAATTGTTCCAGCCACTATTTTGGCCGGATTCTGGCCAAAACTACTGCTGGAACTTTCCAGAAGCAATTTTGGTTGAAATCTGGCCAAAACTGCAGCAGGAAAGTTCCAGCAGCCCGCTGGAACTTTCCAGCAGGTGTAGGCGGATCCAATGTACGCCTGCGCCACAGTACGAGCGGACAACGGGTCCGCCTGTGCCGCAACGCAGGCAAACACCGGGTCCGCCTATGCCTCAACGCTGGCGGACACCAGGTCCGCCTGTGTCGCAACTCTGGCGGATTCTGGGTCCGCCTAGATCGCTGCACTGGCGGACAAGGAATCCGCCTGTACAGCGGTTCGGTGGGATTTCTGTTCGTCGGAATCCGGTTTGCCGCCGGCGAACAGAATCCCCACCAGAGATATTTTTTTAAAAAATTATTTTCTTAATATTATGGTTAAATAGTTATGCATAATTGAAAAATTAATTATTTAGTTATACATTAGGTTTTTTTAGAAAAAAAACTAATTAATTAGTTACATAGTTGAATTATATGTTACATAAGTGAAATAGTAAAGTTAAAAAATTGTAAGTAGTGCATTACATGAGTGAAAAAAATTATGTAAGTTAATAAATGTAAGATAGGATTTTAAATTACCTTTATTTGAGTAAAATTAGTTTATTTGAGTAAAGAATTAACTTTATTCAATTACATAAAGTAAGATAGGATTTTGAATAAATGTATTTTATGAGAAATTAATTATTTCATTGTTTATAATTAATATGTTATATTGTTTGTT
>CATIWQ010201546.1:0-10323 GCA_949673415.1 Euphorbia schlechtendalii | reverse complement strand
ATAGTCGCAACCCTTCAAACTCTATAAATAGGGCTCCAATTCCAACCAATTTCATGGTGTATGCCTTTAATGCAATAAAGGAAGTGCAAAGAAAAAAGGGTTACGTATAGTGTGTGTAGATAGAGAGTTCGCTATGTTTTTAAGTGTTAGTGAGAAAATGTTTAAGTGATTCGAATCCTTGTTTCGATTACTAGATTTTTCTATATTCTCGAGCGATTGTTGTATAAGTGTACTTGCAAATCACTTATCAATACAAGTTTTCATTTTTCAATATTTGTTTGTTCGATATTCGCAAAGAATAGCATCCTAGCGGAGGTTCTGTACGGGCCATAACCAAATTCAAAGTAGACGCAAGAATTGCGGGAATTGACAACTCCCGTTAAAGAGTGGATACGGTTTGATCAACTTTAGCTTTCACTTGCATACTTTACAACGTTTCTTTACTTTCTACTTATACTTTCTATTTCGAAGTTTATGATATGTCTATCTGTCATAATGAGTATTTCTTGCTAAGTCTTTTATATTAATCAAGTTATATGCGTTGGAGTTGGTTTTAAGAGTAGTTTCAATGTTAACAATATCGTGTATAATCACTGGATCTATGATATAACGCTGTTTAGTGAGCCAACATTTTTGGAATGGTAACTTGCTAAATGTGGCTATGTGAGAGTGACCCGTGCTCAGCATAGTATTGACATTGTCTAGGTTTATATAATTGTCTTATTTTGTTTGCACTAGGTTTAGAAAAGTTATTTCATGGTTGCTCTACGACGAATCATTGAACATCTGAGTGTTTTGAACCGAGTCTGTTAGATTAGTTTAGTGAGTCGTAACATCTTTGTTGAACTTGCATGTTTTCTCTGCTATACTTGTTCGTAGTTAAAATTCTAATCTTTCCATCCAAAAAAATCTCAAGTCTATTTTTATTTTCTTTTACTTTGTCTTTCCTTATTGATCCTTAGACCTGGTTCCTTCCCTATTGGTTTGATATCTTTTAAAACTACATCGCAACTGTATACTTACAGTTATCATCATTTTTCTATTTGATAAGAGGTATTGACAACACCCACATTTTTCATGAACAAGTTTTTGGCACCATTATTGAGGATAAGCCTTACGAAACAAGTGTAGCCAAGTCTCACGAACAAGTTTTCAGAACCATTAGTTATTAAACTTATCAGTGGAAAAGTGGTGAACAATCATCTCCTTCTGCATCTTCGAACTTCTTGGGTTCAATCAACGAGATGAAAGCTGGATGGCTCATCACCCTAAAGGCAATTAGGGTGATATATCTTAATTAGTCATAATGTACAAACTATTTTAGATTATTATTAACAATCAAAATATCCCTAGTCATAGTTTTATTGAGACTAGACATCAATGAAACATATAGACTAGAATGTGTGAGCTTACTCCTTGGATTAGATCCAAGCAACCGATCTCACGAGCATCAGGTGGTACCTTGAGTTAACACATTAATATAATTGGATAATACATTGTAGACCTCTATAAGAAAGACACTCTGAAATAACTATATCCATGTGTTGGTATCATATCTTATTGCAATAATAGTACAAGTATCCTCAAACCTGAGATATTGTTTACCTTATGTAGGAGTTATTATGCTTTGGGTCATACTTATTCATACCTTGCGTTTAGGATGATACTGGTGATTACGAGTATAGTGATGATCACTCGTTGGTAAGCCGAATAATCAAAATGGGATCCACCGCTCTTGAATATAGTGATATAATGGGAGATGTACATTAAGGCCTCTTATTGAAGAGACACACTCATAAACCTCTGATCAGAGTATAAGATTGATACGGGTTTCTAGTCAATCTTGATACATTATGGAGAGTGGTGTTCTTCATGAACAAGTCTAATTCAAGGATAGCTACGGCTAGTATATGAGCTAACACTTAAACTGAGCTCAATAAACTAGATGCTACTTAACCTAATGGAAGGAGTGTATTGTATTGGTTACTATTACAGAACCGGATCAATTTATAAGCATGTGACATTTCAAGTATCGAGGGGTTATACGCCTTTGCTAGATAGCCCATTTGATCGTCTAGAGTTATCGGGGTTCCATATTGGTCTGGAACACTGAGCCTAACGGTTCCTGGAGGGGAAGTCAAGTTCAGGTTAACCTTTAGTGGCTCCATACTTTGGGATCCTATGAGGTCATACACTTTAGGGCTGTACCGAATTAAGTAAAGAACTGATAGACTGGGTTTATGCTGAGAATATTAAGGATGTCGAAATCGTTGGATAAATATTAATTGGTTGGACAAAATAATAATTAAAAGGATTAAATGAGAATTTTGGAAAAAAAAACTGCATGGAGCATAGCAAGGGATTTTTTCCCATTGCGAGTGGGCCCCGCAAACACGGGTTTTTTGGCGGTAGGGGCCTGTGTGGTTGCCCCGCAAGAAAAATATGCTTGCAGGCCACTTACGTGCGCTAGCACTAGGCCAGCGAGTAATAGGCTCACAAGCGTTACCTTAGCAGCGCTTGCTTGGGCCTACTTCGCAAGCCCACTAAGCAATCAGCAAGATCGCCATACAGGGGAGACCGTAAGCCCTGCTTGTGGGGCAAGGCAAGCTCATTAGGGCTTACTATGTGGTAGCCCCACAGCATGCATATGTAGGCTGTATGTGTGGGTTGACACGCACCGAGCAAGAGCTCTACGCAGCTACCCCGCGTGTGTGATGGGAGAAATCCTATCCCACATTGTTGTTTGAGGGGAGTTTTCAACTCCCTTCCCATTAAAAATAGTTGTCCCGTTTCGCCTTTTTCACACATTTCAGCTCAGCCTTCTTTCTTAATTCGACATCTTTTCTTCACGAGATTTTTGGGAGATCCCCTACGAGTTTCTTCAACGTTGCAAGAATTATTTTGAAGGCTTATTCAATTTTGAAAAGAACCTTCTTAGTAATATTTTCAAGTTAGTCTTCTAGTGGTCTAGCAATTGTTGTCTGCCAGCGGGTTCTTCCTCAACGGGAGGTTTTGTCGATGAAGATCTGTGTAGATCAATCGTAGATGTTATCATATATCGGAAGCTAGTGCTAACGGAGTTCTACCGAATTACTCTAAGGGAACACTGCACCATATGAAGGCACACATCAATTAGTAATGCTCTCTACTTAGATGCTAGGTTTCTTTTAATAAGTTTTATAAAAACTATATGCATCTATGGAACGTTTCAACTTAGATTATATCAATCATGGTATGCTTAAGAGATCTTTAGGGTTAATTTCAAGTTTTGAAATTCTGCCTTGCAAGTTTGCATGTTCAATTACTATCTTGATTAACCAGCAAACCTTACTTCTCTAGTCCTCCATATTTTTGTTATTTGTGTTCTTAGCAGCTATATTCAGCTAACTCAGGAAGTTAATTTCGTATAGGAAGTAACCACTTCGATACCAATGATACGCGCTAAAATGAAATAACGAACTAAGAAGAGAAACTAGAGAGGGAAAGAATGATTTTGTGATCAATTGATTATCATTCGCAGGTATAGCTCAAGAGCTTATATAGCTCACGAGAATTGCTAAGGAAGAAGGAGAAATCTCCATCTGTAGACTATTCTTCAATAAGCAAAAATCCTATTCGCAACATGAGATGGTCACTAAAATAGCAAGGAATCCAATTTTGATTACTATGTAGCCTCCATTTCAAAAAAAGGTAATTTGTTCAAATCATAGAAGAGTGTATCAAAATGGTGCGAAAAATGTGAGTTTTATCTTATCATTAATCCTATTCTAGGAATGGGTGACAAACAAGGAAAAAGGGTTTGAAAGCTAAGTTAACGAATGTAGGTGTAGTAAGAAACCCATGGAGGATTCTCGGCCTGTTGTGAAAGAAACGGTGAAGGAGCATGGAGAATTGAAGGATTAAGCATCAAATTTGGAATTGTTAACTAGAAGCAAAGCAAGGAAGAGAAATCTACAAGAGAGGGTGAAATCCCTTGCAGATGTTCCTACCAAAAATATTTTCCATCATATTAAACATAGTCTAAGTGGAAAGACGCATGTTGAATCCCCTTTGGACTCGTAGTGCTCTTCAGATGGGAGTTGGTATGAAGCACAAGAATGACTGAAAAGTGCTGAAAAATTACCGAAGGTACAACAACAAATTAATAATATTGAAGGAATCAACTTGGAAGTTTTTTTAGAAGGAAAGTGCTTTATGCCAGAGATGACATAAAGAAGTGAGGGATCTAATTCCTTCCCTCTTAAAATCAAGGCAAATGGCGAATCATGGGCTGATATGAAAGAGAAGGATGATGATATTCAATGGTAGAATGTTGTGTGGAAAAAGAAAAAGGGTAATGGTCGTCAATCGCTAACAACGCAATGGAGCCCAACCATATATACCCATTGAATGTTCTTTATTTACAAATATCTCGGCATATTTTGTTTGCTTCTTTTGGTAACTACTGTTATTCGGTTATTGCTAGGCACTTCTTGGACCACCATCCGTTGTTGTTTACCTATTCTTCTAGTGCCAGTAGAGTTTTGTTTCAATTTCAAGAAATGTAAATATCGAACCCTACACTATGAAAGCTTATTACAGATCATTGGGGTGCTTTTATCCGTGTTTGCCACCAGCACAATTGCTTATGCTAAAGGTGAAGACTTCACGACTTATTTTGCGGGATTGGGTAAGAATGTTTCCGTCATCTTACTACAAATATTTGCAATAGTCAGGAGGAACTTCTTTGAGTGCAAAATTTGATTTTAGTTCACGATCAGTCCGAGGACTTGAGTTTAGAGGAGATGATTATGCATGCTCATTTGGACATGCATCTCAAATAGTAAGAGAATTTGAGGGATAAAAGTGGTATTAGGTGGCTTACAGAGAGTAATCAAAATTCAAAATTCTTTCATGTTTCTAGTGTTGAAAAATCCTTCGAAAGAATTCACTTGCAGATTTTTTATGAGGTTTTAACCATAAATATGGCGGGCATCTCTAGTTACAAGGTTTCTTATGATGGAACACATTTAATCTCTTGGGCGGGCCCACGAATAGAAGACTGTGTCTCATTCATCAACAGAAGTCGAATACAAAGCAGTAGCGCTGCAACATCCAAAATAGCTTGGCTCGGTTCATTGTTGAGTGATATTCATTTTCTATTGATCGCAACCCTTGTTCTATGATGTGATAATCTCAGTGGAATCTATCTCATGGCGAATCCTATTTTTCACAACCATACGAAATATCTAGAGTTGGATTTTCATTTTGTCAGAGGACCTGGGTTGAACAAACTTCTCGTGTGTTATATCTCAATGGACGATCATATTGTAGATATTTTCAGCAATTCGCATTCCCAATTTGCTAGTTTACGTGACAAGTTGGTTGTGATTGCAATCCCAGCTCAACTTGCGGGAGGATGATAGATATATGTTTCACATTTAGTGTATATACCTTTACTTGTATTGTTAGTATGTTTAAGGAAATATTTGTTATTGTGTAAATAGCCCTAACATTATATATACAGTAATCTCTGACTAGTTGAGTAGAGATTTACTGTAAATAGGAGCAAACGAAGTACACCCATGGTGTTGCTTTCCCTTCTCACATGTTGTATGCTAATGATATTTTGTATTTTTGTTCGGCTACTTTGGGCAATTTGGAGGTCAAAAAAGATTTGTTTGTTCTACGTGGGAATAATTGTGGTCAACGCGTCGATTGGGGGATATAAAATGTTTATTATCGGAAATCAGTTGGTTCTACGAGAGCCACTAAGTTGGTGGGGATCACTAGTATTCGGCGAAGAGAACTCCCTTTTATCTACTTAGGTGTGCCGGTCTTTAGTGGTGCTTCGAGGGCATCCCACCTTCATCCTATTGTTGATAAGGTCTTAAACAATTTCTCTAGATAGGTTAGTAGCTCCTTTCTATAGCAGGGCGTTTAATGTTGGTTGATTTGGTTATTTATCGCTCTCTTTTGCACTCGCTGTCTTGGATGGCCAAGTTCACTTCTTGATCGACTTGAGAAAGATATTAGAAGTTTCATATGGACAGGTGCAATTGACAAAAATAAGTTGGTCATGTTTACATGGAATAATAGTACAAAACCGATTGCTTTAGGGGTTTAGTGAAGAGATTTTTCATTGAATTTCAATCACAAAGACGAAAACTTATTGAAAACCTCAAATCCACGAGGATATTTTATAAAATACCATACAATGAAATATTAAAAACATGATATTAAAGCATTTAAAACTCATGTTGAGTGTATCTGAAAGGAGTTGATGAAGGCGAGACTCTCATAACAAAAATCCTCTAACATCAGGTGCACGAACCTCTCTTGACCGTTGCTATCCGAAAGGATGATGAAAATCAAAACTCAAGAACTTAATTAAAATAAAAAAATACACGGCTGTTTTGTTTTTTTGTATACATTACAGTACAAAAACTCAAGTTTTTTTTGAAGATAAGTACAAAAGCTCAAGTTGAATTTAATTTTAACTAGTCTTCTTATTAAAATTAGGTTAGATTATGTTTAATTTTAAATTGACTCAATTAAAAGAATTGCTGAATTATTAAACCTGTAGTATTAATTCTTTAAAAAGATTTAATTGTTACCGTTATAAATTTTCAATTTAACCCACATGCTAATTAAAACTTTATATTTCTATTTATTTTAATGAAAAACATAAACAACTTTGTTTTATACCTTTAGTTAAAATTAAATGTTTGTTGAGTTATAAAGATTATTCAATTAAATTGACTTCATACGTTATTTATTTAATAATTACACTTTCATCGTATCTTGTAACATTACATGTACAAGAAATCTCGAATCACTGATTCTAAGCACACGATCCTTTAGGTTTGTCCGTATATTGGCAATGGGCTTCACCCATACTATAAGCAGATTCCAGCAAACCATTATAGCCCCCAATTGGGAAAAATTTACAGTTATCAATCGAAGATACTGAACCTAGTAGTTATCTCGCAATATCCTTGCCAACTGACATCAATATAATAAACAATGAGCACGGTCATGTCACCACTTTCATAATATTTCTTGATCAAGAATAAAAATGATTCTTTTGAACAAGCTACCTACTTATTTAGACGTGTCAATAATCCATTTTATCCGTTAAGTGGCCGATGATTCATCTCAACTTATCAAGCTGAATGAAAGTCCTATCACTTCAACACTACTACCAACATGTTCATGAAATACCTGAGTACGCCCGTACTTGTAATCCAATATCAAGAACACGTATGGTGCATACCATAAGTTACCCAATTCAAAATTAATAGCAAGTTGAAATCAAGTCCGTCGATATTCGAGACCTACCCAGCAAAAAACGCATGACACATAACAATGTGGATTTTGCTACGTGGATTGTGCCTGTATTCATAACTTACTTCTCAAGTAAGATATCTAATGTACAATTCTTTTATCTTAATTATTCCCATGATTAAAACAACCTTGGGACATTTATGATTTAGAAATGAATGGATACTATAAACTAAATATAGCACATGATATATAATAGAGAATATTAATTCCTTTATTAATGTAACATAAAACATAAATTCAGTTACATCATAATAACTCAAGTCAAGAACTAGGACATATCTAACAATCTCTCACTTACAATAGTTCCAAGCAAGAATCTCCCACTGACTAAGCGGTTTGGTCAACAGTTTAGAAACATTGTTATCAGGGTTAACCCTTTGCAATGCAATATTACCCCTAGTTTGAATCTCTCTAAGTAGATGAAATTTTTGAGCATGTGTTTGGATCTCTTGTGTTACCAAGGCTCTTTTGCTTGTGCCATGTTCATCACTTTTCTACTGATAAGTTTAATAACTTATTCATGAGATTTTTGCTTTAAATTACAGGTGTTGTCAATACCACTTATCAAAATAGAAAAATGATGATAACTGCAAGTATACAGTTGCGATGTAGTTTTAAAAGATATCAGGCCCACAGGGAAGGAACCAGTTCTAGAGACCAACAAGAGTAACGGAACAAAGAAAATAAAATAGATAATTTTATTGTTGTTGGGTTGGTTGGAATATGATGGTAAATAAATAGATAAATGTATAAATAGATTAGAGTAGAAGAAATATGTATAGATTATCCCTATGAACAAGTATAGCAAAGAAAACATGCAAACTCATCAAAGATATATGTACATTAGACTACTTCAACAGATTTGGTTCTAGACACTCAGATATTCAATTATTCACCACAGAGCAACACATGAAATGACTTTTCTAAGTCTAGTACCAACGAATAAAGACGATTATATAAACCTGTATAATAATAGTACTATGCTTAGTACGGGTCGCTCTCACATAGCCATATTTAGCAAATTACCATTCCAAAAATGTTGGCTCACTAAACAGCGTTATAATCATAGATCTAGTGATTATACACAATCTTGTTAACCCCAAAATAACTCTTAAAGTTAACTCAAAAGCATATAACTTGATTGATATAAAAGACTCAACACGAAATACATAATATGACACATAAACATATCATAAACTTTGAAATAGAAAGTATAAGTAGAAAATAAAGCGAAGTTGTAAGTTATGCAAGTGAAAGCTAAAGTTGATCAAACCGTATCTACTCTTTAATGGGAGTCGTCAATTCTCGCAATTCCTGCGTCTGCTTTGAATTCGGTCTCGGCTCGTACAGAACCTTCGCTAGGATGCTATTCTTTGTGAATATTGAATAAACAAATATTGAAGAATGAAAACTTTTATTGATAAGTGATTACAATTAAACTTATACAACAATCCCTTGAATATGTAGGGAAATCTAGTAATCGAAATAAGGTTCTAGTCACTTATACATTTTCTCGCTAACTTAGAACGAAGTGAAATCTACACAATTTTCTCTCTAGAACTATGTATGCACGTATACACCTTATACCATATACCACATACCATGCCCATCCATTCAAAATTATAGAGATTGAAGCCCTATTTATAGATTACAAAGGGTTGCATCTGTTCAAAAGAAGGGTCATGTCCATTGGCGAAGAGTTATACTGCTTCTATAATGGAAAGGCACCGTTTCATGATTGGTTGACTTTCAAAAGGTGTCTTTTCGTCTGATGGTTGATGGTGGTTGATCATTTTTATCCAGTGGTTGAAAGAAGAAAAGAGTTGACAAAAAACCGTCAAGGTCATGACCGCGAATGTATGTCGCGACTGTGAATACTTGGTTGGCAACTTTCTATTGTGAATGTTAATAAGTCACTACCGCGATATATGTGTCACGATCGTGACATGCGTTTTTCACATGATTCCTCCTTGCGATTTCTATCAATCTTTGACATCTTCAATCCTTTGCCAATTCCATAAGTTCCACGCATCTTTATGCACCTTTTTCACTCATTTTGCATAGATTTCCAACTTTAATCATTTTACTTCCAAGATTTACCTAGTACCTGCATTTGCATAAAAAATAACTACATACCACGTGAAATCTTTTATATAAAGTATAAAATGACTTAAACCATAGTGTATAATGATTGAAAATATCATGACTATAAGTGTAAATATACACTTATCACACCCCCACACTTAACTTTTGCCTTGACCTCAAGGTAAACAACAGAAAATGTATATCATTAGTAATCCAAATTTGTCCTTATTTGGCGAAAGACTATTGCAGTGAGTACCACATTCTCACGTTGCATAAGATTTTAGAAAAGTCTTCGAAATTTCCCACAAATTAGAAATGTGCTATTTATATAGTCTAGTTGCATACCTTTGCTCTTAATGAAGGGCTAATCGAATTGAGTCTTCATATAAACGTTAGATTCTTACTCGAATATTACCTTCTCTCAAGTATAGTAAAGTATTAAGGATAAAGGGAGCACACTTTGGAAAGTTTGATCTCAAGGCATTTTTAGGTAACCTAGGATACTAAAAACACTCTTAGTGGTTGCATTTTATGCTCTATACCACTCTCCCCTTTTTTAGTGGTTGCATTTTATGCTCTATACAACTTTCTCTCATTTTTTTTCTTTTTAAGCATATGTTTTTTGAAGTACTTTGTACTTTGCACCCATTTTTCCGTGCTATGCTACTTTTCTTTTTTTCACTCATTGAATGGTTGCAGTTTCTGCTCCGTACCATTCCTCACCTTTTGCATAACTCATTGGTTATCCTCTCTTTCTTTTAATTTTTCTCTTAATACCCTCATCCTTTATTGATCAATTTCAAAGTATTATGGCTATAGTTTCCCAACACTTTAAACACACTCAATACTTATAGGACGTATTCGAGATTTGCATATAAAACTCATAGTAAGAACACTACTAGATATTACTCC